>JAKSZP010010742.1:0-131938 GCA_022478985.1 Massospora cicadina | reverse complement strand
ATAGCTTGTGGCAGAAGGACCAGGTCAGAAGTTGCCAGTATGGTTCTAAGGTCACGGATGAACTGGTGAAGCGTACATGAGCAAAAAAGTCCACTGACTTGTATGAGGGATGCTTCATTCCAGTGGCTGATAACTCAGTTGCTGTGGCCTATATCCTAAAGAGGTTGGAGCGGATACAGCAGAGATTTTTTGGGCTATATTGGGGGCGCTGATTGTGGTGGAGAGTTGATATAAGGTGTTCACAATTCGAATAAGTCCAGTATCTCCATCCAACACATGAGACATAGCGTTAAATAGTTCCTGATGTGGTTTGACAGCCGCCGTCATCACTATACCAACACCCTTGGCAGATAAAATGTTAGCTCCAAGTAGGACATGAGCTTCCGCCAAAAAACGCTCAGTGAATTCTAACAGGGTCTTGTTTTAGTGAAAATGTATAGTCATAAAGTTGTCTTTCAACTGGGCCATCTTGGTAGCGCCCCCAAACAGCAAGATAACAATTGCTTTAACTTCTTTATAGGATACCGAGCTATATGGAAGATAGCAGGTTTTTGATACGCGCTTTTCACATCTAAAACGGACAACAACAATTTTGCTTTTTGTTGATCAGTAGCTCCTTCCACAGCAAATTCAAAACGCATAAAGTAACCATGTAGATTCACATCACAACTGAAAGGAGGTAATTTTTTGATATGAACAAATTTGCTTTGCTCTAGGTTCCTGCTGCAAAGAGCAGGTGAATTGGTTTTGGAGCAACTACGTGAACCATCCCTTTGTGCATTATCATACAGCTGGCCAGATGTGACTCAAATCTGTCAAAAAGAACTCAGAAGAAGTGGTGTTTCACAGGGGGTCCATTGTACTGCCCAAGGGATATTCATTTGCTGTTCCATAGCATTCTTCCCCCCAATTGCCACTAACTGCCTCATTTCCCCAGCTTCGTCATGCCCCATGAACTGTTCGGTGATCAACTGCTCCGCTTTAACTGAATAGCATTTAAACCATCCATCCTGAGATTCCTGTTGCAGAATATCATAATGATGTTGCAACTCCCAGCAGAATTCCCTCTCAACTTTCAGTTTTTGTTCCACAGCTTGTAATCGTGAAAGATCTCTTTGATTATGTTCTGCAGGCGGGTTTGCTGCCAGCTAGCATTATCCTCTTGTTGAATGGCATCATTTATTTGGTTAACAAGTAAGGATTGTTCCCATACCAATTCATCATTGGCCCATTGAAGGGTATCAAGGCGCCCTTGCATGGCTGCATACTCTCTTGTCTCACCAATTGGAAGAGGGAAGGCTCATTGGCGCTCAACCTGACTACAACTTCCAGTTGTGTAACCTGACAAATAAACCGGATATATTTGGGAGATGTTGACCAAAGGATAAGTGCGTTATCTGCCGTTTGCTGGGTACTCCATTTGATGCGAAGTTGGGTTAATTCAGCTGATAGAGAGCTGACTTGGTCCACCACTTACTGTTCTATCAGGGTCATTTTTTCCTTGAGCTGGGCAATCATGGCTTCGAGGAGCTTCAGCCCATTTGGTTAGCTCCATCATAAAGCACTTAGTATTATTCCCCAATGTTGTTATGTCCTGAATCCACTCTGCTGATAGGCCATGCTGATCCAGCAGTTCTCTTATTACTCAAGGTAGTTCTAAATTTAACTGTGGTACTAGAATGTCCAATCGACGGCAGATGTCCCCAACACAATGATCCATCTGTGCCAGCGCCCCTTGTACTTCCAAAAATGAACAATCGAGGTGGTCAAGCAGGAGGTGAGTATCATGCTGCTATGCTTGCGTGAACCATAATACATCTCCGATTTCTCTATTATGGTGAGCCAGCACATGCAGTAGCTGGCGAATCAAAGGTTGCATGTAAGTGACTAGATATTCCTCAATTCCGTGGTTATCAAGGCGGCGAGCTAACCCTGTTATAGTTGCATCTAAATAAGACATGTACAGAGTGTATCAATTTTCTTGATTCGTGTTGGTTATAGAATAAACTCAGGGCGTTTTCCCCAGTCTCATCTTCATATAGGCGATATCCATGCAACAGCCACTCCATAATGTTCCTTAGTTGTTGGGGAGTCACATTTGTGGAGCGACCTTGTTGGTTGGTCATCAGCTCAAGGCAATTTTCTGAATTGCAGATTGATCATAGCTTCATCATCCCCCAGTTCAGTCACAGTAAATAATGTTTATTCATGGTTAGGTGCCTCCCAGGCTTCTTCATTATACCACGCCTGGAATCCAATCAAATTACGTTGGAACAAATGAGGACTCATCATTGTATTTTATTTCAGAAAAGCTACAGTCGCCTAGTGGCCCCCTGTGGTGAGCACCACTGTTAATTCTTGGTGTATAGACTTGATTCCGTCGAGTCAGTTTACACAGGGTATTAGCCACTGAGCAACCAAATCGGGCAATATGAAGATCGCCTAATCTAATCTACTAATAAACTTAATAATATATACATGGAGCTATCGCCCCTTATTACGACCTTTATTAATATAAATCAAGACTTATCTGCAATTACTTAACCACACAAAAAAATCCACTTTTTAATCCTCCATGTGACTCTTTATATCTCAATTCCCCAAGCTGGATGCATCCTTGGCTTGGTAATCTTCAATTCATCTTTCCTTTTCTAGAAACTCTCATTCATATCAAATCTTAGCATAAATCCTCTCAATTCGCTGAATGGTCATCATTTTAATTGATTATAATTCATATATCCTTTTTCATAGAGCTTGAGACTTGTCTTGATTCCCCCTCTGATACGTCAGTATGGGTAGTGTATCACCCAGTCATATCAACTTAACGACATACAGTATTTTATAAGAAACAAAAAGCCTAAATTACACCAGCTATACTATGGTTTTTTCTTGCAAACTATTGATAGTCATTGCAAACTATGATTATAGGCAACTCAAGCTTATTAAGTACAGGAGTCATTGAGTATAATTGGAATTCTTAAGATATAATATTTTTGAAGCAAACTGTAAGAAATTCACCATAATGATATGTTTTTCAGTAACTTAATTTTAGTTTGTATTCTGCGGATATATTCAGGTTGCTTCATAATTTTCAATGTCAAATTTGTAATATCTCATTTAATTAAAGTTTAAGATAGGAACTGATGCAGAGAAAGTATATAAATCAGTTAAGTATTTTACTGCATCCTCTTTGTTTAAGATTGTACTAATAAACTGTTATATTTTTTTCCTTAAAAGTTTACAATATGTAGATATTTTTAACATTCTCTTTATTTTTTATGGTACTTTTGAGCATTAAAATAAACACATGTCATGGTTTCAGAAAATACTAGTGGAGATAAATCCTCACTTAGGTAAGAAATAAATAATACCAGTCAAAAAATCTATGCAAGGGACTTTGAGACCCATGAAGCCAAAGATTATAACAAGACTAGAATGATTAAATGAAGAGGCTAACAAGTCAATCAATCTGAATACTTCAAAAAATGGCAGATCAATTTATAATTTTTTACAGCAATGACGGATTGATTAAAAATCTCATGTTGAGTCATGAATTTTTATAGAGACAGATTGATCATAAAACTAATATGAGACCAGATAAGCTGACATCATATCTGAGGACATTGGATACATATATGACTATACTTTAAGATGCTACTAAAATATTAAGATGGTCACTGATCCTAAAGCAAATGAGGCACAATTAACTGATGATTGTAGATAAAATATCTTCTTTTTTGTTATTATAACATAATCTTCTAATAAACATGAAGTAATATGAGATGTTCTGAATTCAGATGAAACATTAGAAATGCCAATTCATGCCAAAAGGTGACCATCCACAAAATTCTGGCATATGTAAGTTGAATTAGATAAAGCGAAAACTTCCAAATTTCAATTAATACTTTCACACTCTAGAAGCTGATTGTATAACATATTATAATTCATATACTTTTTTATATACTTTTTCATAAAACATATTTCTTATAATAAAGTTAAATCACATTGAATTTTAATGTACTTTTAGGTGCTGTTTACTTCTATTTTTGATAAAAAAGTGCTAGTTTATTAAAAGGGCTGTAATGTATGGTTACAATCTTAATTTTAAATTTTTAAATTTATTGTGGGGAAGGCTGACCATGGGACGGACACTTCTGAATATGACTCAGGAAAGACAAACTTAGTACCAGGGGAGGCACCCCAGAGAAGCGATGCTATCTCTTGTTGCCAGCGGGAACGCCACTTATGGGGAGGGGGAGGGAACGTGTGAAGGGGCCGTAGCCACTATTGAGCACGTGTGGAGGAAGGGGTCTGATTTGATGAACCAGACTGGGAACCAGGAGGAGACCAGCTGTTAGTGACGCGGTGGGAGGTATCCAAACATCCACGCTTGAAAGTGGTCCACCAAATGAGACCGGAATCTTTGGACAGCTTCTGGGAGGGTGGGGATGGAGCCAGCGATGGCATCCAAGACAATCGTGTGGATTGTACACATGGTGATTGCAACCACCAGAGCATGGAGGGAGGGTGGAAGGGGGGAGGCCATTGATGAAGCAAACATATATCTTGACAGACTGAAGGGATGCGTTTGATCCTGGCCCAGCAGACGTTGAACTTCGCGCCATATCACTTTAGAGGTGGGGCACTTCTCCAGGCGGTGGAACAGCGTTCCATACTGGCCACACATGACACAGGATGAGTGTAAAGCTTTAGAGCGCTCAGCTATATGATACACCCGCCTCAGGCAGCGCCACACATGGGAGCGGACTTGAGGCTGCAACAGAGGATGGTGTGCATATTTCCAGATAATCTTTTGGGTCTCAGTGGAATAAGGGATGTCCATCATGTCCAGGTAGTCCACCCTGGATAGGACATGGGGTCGAATGGGGATCACGCCATCATGGATGGGTAGCCCCTGTACCTCTTGTGTGAACAGGAGAGGGGCGTCCTCTTCGGGTTGTATGTCTGCTAATACAAATTCTCCACTCTGCGCTTCGCATGGAGAGTAGGATTCATTTGTAGTGGGTTTTAGTCCCATGAGGACCTATGGCCGATGTGTGTGATGCGAGGTATTTCATCAGGGAGTGGGGGTTTGTGGATTGTTGAGGCCCAAGGCTCAGGAGAAGTTGGAGCGGGCCGCGTGGGACCAGTGTTGGGATGGGAGTATAGGAGCGGTGACAGCCGCGATCCAGGTGCCCAGGATCTTAGTAGCATGGGATTTGAAGTCAACCAGGCCCATGCCACCTTGATGATGAGGGCCAAACATGACCTCTAGCTGTACTGGTAGAGGGTGGCCTGTCCAAAGCCATCCTTGCAGCAAAGCATACAGGGATTTGAAGAAGCTTGGGGAGAAGGGGATGGTGTGGGCTCTGAACAAGACTTTGGATAGGAGCATAGAGTTGGCAAGAACAACCCTGCCAGTGAGGGTAGTAGGGTGGGCTCTGAGAGAGGCGATTCACTTCGTCACGTTGTCCAGTATACGGCACTCCATTACTGCTGACGCATATCCGCCTGCCTCCATCCACACACCCAGATGGCGCACCGGTCCTATGGTAGGACGTGGCACAAAGGGGAGCACCAGTGGAGCGGTGTGTGTTGAGTTAGTAAGGTGTGGACGTGGGCGAGCAGATGGGCTGGGTCGGGAACTAATTGCTGGGGCCCAGCAGTTCTGAAACCGACCAAGAATGATGATTTTAGTTTTGGAGGCGTTCAGTGCCATGTTGCTTCCACGGGAATAAGCCTGGATGAGGGCTTCAAGCGCGCGTGCATCTTTGTTATTAGCCACCCCCACCACGCAATCATCTGCAAATGCCATCATCTTGATTGGGTTTGGCCTGGCACATGGACCCCAGTGAGTTGGGCATTCACATTTCGCAGTAGTGGGTCAAGGCTGAAGTTGTATAAGAGTGGGCTGAGGGGGTCCCCTTGTCGCAAGCTCCTTTGAGGGCAGACTACTTCTGTTTTGAAGCCTGGGCCACGCACTGCCTTTGTCGCAGATTCCGTGAGCAGCATTACCCAGTTGATGAAGCGGGGGGGTAGGCGGTATTGATGGAGGCAGGCCCTTAGGTATTTCTCAGTTTACTCTATCATAGGCCTTTTGTTGGTCCAAGAATACCAGTGCTCCTGAGGCTGTGGAATGACATGCATTAGCCACGGAGTGCATATTATCCCAAATTGAACTTCTGGGGATGAAACCAAATTGTTCTGGGGAGATGGTGGCAGATGCTACAGTCCCTAAACGGTTAGCCATGATTTTTGTTAAAATTTTGGTGTCTGTGTTTGTTAGAGAAATGGGGCGCCAGTTGGCTAAGTCAAGCTTATCCCCTTTCTTGAAGAGTGTGACAGTAAAGGCCTCATGTCCTCCTGGTAGGAGGCGCATTTCCAACAGGCTTTGGTTAAGTGAGGCTAGCAGCAATGGGGATATATATTTGAAATATTTTTTGTAGAACTCATATGGAATGCCATCTGAGCCTGGGCATTTTCAGTTTGGCGCACCATGAATGGCTGTCCATAATTCATTCGGAGTAATTAGATCCATTATTTCCGGGTATCAGAAAATGGTGCGGATATGAGCTCAGTCGAGAAATTCCGCCATTTTGGCTGGCTGAATTGGTTTAGCTTGGTATAACTCGGAGTAATATCTTTGCATTTCGATTGCCACTTCAGCCAGTGTGTCTGCAATGGAATTATCCGATCTTTGCACCTGTGTGCAGGCCACACTCTGGCGTGGTGCGAAAATTTTTTTAAAGAAGTATGCAGTGCACTTTCCACCTTTAGTGATGCGTGTGGCCCTGTATTGGACACAAACCCGATGTTTGTGTTGCTTTTAAGTGCGTTGAGGTGGGTGGCTGCCTCCACCCACTTCTGGCCCCATGCAGGGCTGTATCCTGTGGCTGGAATGTTGGACTCCAAGTGGGCCAATTCCACCATAGCGTGCGAGATAACCGCTGATGTGGCTCTGGAGCATCTGGAGGAGAGATGGTGATAGTGGCAGATGGTGTCCTCTTTGAAAGTTGCCCATGTGGAAATGGGGTCCGCGCAAAATGGTGCAACAAATGATTTTGCCAAAGTTGCCTCTTCCACCCACGTGGAAAATCCTGGCGACACAAGCTCAGGGGGGGGGCGGATTTTGCACCAATGTGGGGCCTTTGCAACTGTGACAGGTAAGTGGTAGGTTATCGAGACCAGTCAGTAGTCAGAGAATTCCATTTTCGTTGTTTTGAAGTGGGAGATGTGGGGTTGGAATTTCGCCAGCATTAGAATAAGGTTGATGCGGGTCATGGACCTTAATTGGCAGTTGTGGACGTGGGGACGTGTCATGTTTTCGAGCAGTGGGGCATGTTGCAGCAGCGCATCCATTAACCCAAGGGTGGCTTTTAGAATGCGTAGTTCTACGTGACCCTGTGGGGTGAGGGAGGCCACTGGTCCGTTGGTGAGGTTAGCCAACAGTTCATGTCACCAACTAGGAAAGAATCAGGGGGTAGCAGGAGGGATTTGACTGACAAGAAAAATTCTGACGCTCATGTGCACCGTTTGGGGCATAGATGTTGACAATTGTGTGTGCAACATCAGCCCATGAGAAGGTGACAACGAGCACTCAGCCACTTAGGAATGTTTCTGAGGATGTGAATTTGAAAAAATTATTTTTCCAAATTAGCACCCCACAGTGCTTCGACCAAAAGGATAGGGATGGGAGAAGCATTGTTTTCCAAGCTTCCTCGGAACCTTGTGGACAGTGGGACTCCTGGATGGCCAGGATATCCACGGGTAAATTGTGTTGTAAAAAACTCAGTTTCTTAACCCAGGACAGGGAGGCCTTGAGTCCGGCGATATTCAATATCCCTAGAGTGAAGGTTTCCCCCATCACACCTTAGGTGCGAGGGGGTGGGCCCCCAGGCCCACCAGCCTCTTCAAGGTCCCCATGGGCTTTCACAGCAGTGCGGGTGTTAGCAGCAACGCTATCAGGGTTTTTGTTAATTTTTGTGGAAAGAGTCACATTGGCTTTGGCCTTCACTTTTTGTTTTCCTGACATCGGATGAATTTTTTGTGGTGCAGATGAGTTTGGTGCACTGTCAAGTGGGTCAAAATTTTTTTTTCAGTTGGGATAGGTCCCAAGTCAGTTTTGACCAGAGCTTGGGTGCAGTGATTGGGTGAGATCAAATCTCCCATCAGATCCTCAGATTGAGTGGCCCGCTTGGCATGGGCTTCATAATCTGATTGGTTGATGGATTCCCAAGTCACTTCCACCGCGAAGGTCTCCATGTCTTCCTGGCGTTGTGAGTGTGGGATGGCGGTGGTGGCCTTGGCCGCTTCCTTGGCCGCGGCCCTATGGGCCTGCTTGGCCTTCTTCCGCTCCTGCAGGGAGATGGGCTTTACCAATAGGTAGCAGCCTTGTGCTCCCCACGGGAAAGCCTCCTTGGTGCTTGCGGTTGGTTTGTAGTGCGCCTCTCCACTGGCCATGGCCGCCGAGGGGTGCTCTTGGAATGTGACGCCCTCCTTGATGGGGCATGCATGCGCCTTATGGCCAAACGCATCACAGTGGGTGCAAATGGGGGGGCGCGCTGTCCACAGTTACCCAGAATGGATGGGTGGTATGCCCTGCAATATCAATAAAAGTGGAGTGCAGGATCTGGGTTAGGTCCTTTGTGATCTCCTCAGTTGGGGTCAGAACTGCGATAGCTTTGCCAGTGCACAGGTGTGGCATCAGCGTGAAGCGTTGCATTTCAAAAGATTGTATTTCAGCATATACAGCGAGACCATCTTTCAGGTGTTGCTCTAAAATGTCACGTTTTACCGTAGTAGGCAAAAAGTCAAATGTTAGGAAAATTTGGCTTGATTTTTTCCATCTGGTGCATTTGGTTTCGATGACCCATTGCCCTTTGGGGAGGTTGACCACTATGCGTACCGCTGCAGCCTCGTCTGCTGCCAATTTGCTTTTGAAACCTAGGTCCAGCTAACCGTGTGACATGGAGTGAGGTGCAACATACACCGCGGTTGGGAAAATTTTGTGTACATCTTCACAAAAGTTTCCCATAAGGCCGTTTTTTGGATGTCCAGATACACACGGACTCCAAATTCCACCAACAAAAGTGGCTGGGAGTGTGGCGTGTTGATGTACTGGTTGCATCGTGCTTGCCACGCGAGTATCTCCAGGGAAATTGTGACCACCAGTTTTTTGAGATTTTTGTCTATTCCACTGGATTCTCTGGGGCGTTTTTGAACGTTGGAGGCTGCGGGCCTTCCGCCTGCTCCTCTTACCTTGCTTGCTCAACTGCTCCCTGACATGGGCACAGACTAATCTCCTCTGTGAGATTATCAAACAAGATAAAGTCTTGAATTGAATAGGTTGCAAAAGTGTTTGCAACGGGAAAGAAAAGTTCTATGGTTACAATCTTATTGAAACAAAAGATATATGAAAGAACAACTAAGGTAAACTTTATTATAAAGGTAGTTCATGATAGAAACAGCTTGTCCATATATCACTATTACTTATAATAAAAAACCTTAGATAAAGTCAAAAGGATGTTTAAGCTTAACAGTGCACCTTGTCCCCATGATAAGGTTAGTAAAAACATTATCAAGTTGTGGAGCTAGAAATATTGTTTTATATTAATTTGATTCATTGTTGTCACAATTCAGTTTTACCAATTTATGAATTTGCATTTCAACGTTAATTAGTTTGAGTACATACCTTAATTTAGTATAACGGAACTTCTGTCAGTACATAATGCTAAATTTTTTATTACGCCAGACTTTTTATTAGATTATCATGTCAATATGATAGCGCAGATAGAATTTATACTAAACCTAGTTGCATTTCCCCCCCATAAATCCAACTTTTCCAACCCTCAGTATAATAGCTACAATCCAATCTTAAGAGACCCCTATCTTGAAAATCTAATTTCAAGACGCATTTTGCAGCCCATTTTTTAGCCCATATAAAAAGCTTTTTCCTAATTTAGAATTTTGATTTTTTGGCTTTGCTAAACCTATCCCAGCATTATGGCAATTTGTGAAATTTAGCCCATTATGATTGTATGTTATATCCAGGGTGCTGATATATATAATACAAAAAGTGTTAAATTGTTTGTTAGTTTACTCCATCTGGATCAGTGTAAAAAGTTGGCATAGGGAAGAACAACAACCATTTTTTCCATAAATGCTTGAAATAATAAATTTTATAACTTTGTTTAAGTCTATGAATTTGCAAAAAATCTAAAGTTTTTTAGTAAAGTTCTAGTTTGTTTTGCAATTGTAATATTTAATAGGTTATTTATAGGCTTGTCACATCTCAACGGTGCTACACTTTCTTTAGATTATATTTTCTTGCACATATTTCACTTTTTATAACTGGACCCTATCATCTTTTAGTCAAATTTCTATTTATCTAAATCACCTGTCAATCTAGTAGTTAATTATAGGCTGATCCTACATTCCTTCATTTGATAATATTTCCTTAATTATTCAGCCTTATTAAATGCCATCTATATCAAAGAGTTAAGATCACCTGACTTTAGATCTAGATAATCCTTTAAGACGATAAAAGGATTAAAATTTTTGAAAATCAAACTTGATTCCATGAAGTAGCCAACATTTGTATTACCTAATCAGGTCATTGTAAAGATCATGTATTTTTTGTACTGTCACAGCACATCCCTTTTAGTTAAGAACTCATAGTTTTGTAGCAGTTAAAACAATTCTAAGCTGTTTATAATGTTGATTCTTCTATAAGACAACCTTTAACTTAATAAAATACTTCCATTGAACCCAAATTATTTTTATATCTGCAATAGCTTCAGCTTAGTAATCAGGGATTTTGGAGAAGATTTTATGCAAAAGGAAATTTCTGTAATAGTATTTTGATTTAGTTCAGGATAAAAAATATGAATAGTTAGATATTCTCTTGACCCTTAAGGCGGGTATTTTAAGTCCAGAGACAACCTTTTGGTGTAGACTGCAAAAAGCGCCTTTACAGGAGAAAGTGGGGACCAAAGGCACCAGTGGAGCCTTTAATAAAAATGGGCAATTTGCTCATGTTGTTGATGAGAGTTGGGTCACTGCTATGGCCCCCAAGGAGCCCTCTAATGTACCCCATTTCTCTATTTCTTATCTTGTGGACAATATTAAGGATCTGTAGGGAGGTAGCTCAGATCAGGGGCCACTAGCAGGACCCCCAAACTCATCCAACGCCCAATATGTTATCCCCCAAACCATTTAGAACAAAAATATCATCCCTAGAACTTGAGAACCTTTTCCTAGTCAGTAAGGCAGTTTGGATCACCAAATATGAGGTTTTAGATCACAAATTACTGATTTTAGCCAATAGTTTAGCCTAAGATTTTATTGAAATGACTGTTGAATTTTTTCAACCAAAAAGAAAAATACTCCAAATGTTTAATTAGAGTAAATCTGCTTAAATTTTGGTCTATCGAAGTGACTTTGCTTCTGATCAGAGATATCCACTATCAAAGCTTTTATTATTTCATACAAAATTAATCAAAACCCCCTCCAACCTATACTGCTCCACTTGGCTCAACCAATGGAAACTAGCTAAAAGATGGCCCAAGTTGGCCAGTTACAAACCACTCTCCCATCCCCTCCCTTCCCCCAAGTATAAAGGCAACAGCCCCTCCTAGACTCTGTTATTAGTTAATTCTCCAATTTGAGCCCTATATACTGAGATCCTATCTTTTTAATTGCTCTTCATGGACTCTGCCAGTTATCCAATACAAACATTTTTTCACTGAATTCAGCAAAGCACGCCGCCATCAGCTTTCTGGCTCCAATGATAATTGAGTGATCAATTTGATCCATTGATTCAGCAGCTCGCCGCATATTAGCAGAAGTCATAAGGAGCTATTCTCCCAAGTTATTTTATCAAACTGCCATAACAGAAGGTCATTCCAATTTTCCATATTTGCCCCAATGACCATTCACTGGCTTGGCGCAAACTGGCCTACAAAGGGCTTTCCAACTCATCACTAATGGAGGCCATCTTCAACTGTCAGATTTGTCCCACTGATCCACCACTGCTTTATTGCAATCTGGGAAACAAGAGGCCTTCCAACTTACTATTTTAGTATGCCGTTCATGAGCAAAGAATGCCTGTCCACCCAACCCAGAAAGTGATCCTAGTTTCCAGATCATTTGGGTCATCCATCTTTGGGTAGTCTACCACAGTATATAACCAAACTGATTCGCCGCTCTGACATCTTTAATGATTCCTTGTGGCAGTTTATCTACTCTAACAACATTGGAATGATCAACAAGCTCACCTTGTATACAAAATTAACTATGTTTAATCTAATTTGTGATTCCATTCTTCATAATCGTGAAGCACTGCCTCTGAATGAGCCTAGTGACTTACAGTATGAAGAAGAATTAGAGTACTTTGGGATTATTATCAAAAGCTGGTAACTACCAACTTAGGAGGAGTGATCATCCTCTATGCCTCTCTTAAACTTAGGGTCTGTCTCAGAAAGAACCGTGGTTGCCCCCATTACAGCCGTTTGGTTTGCTATAGGGCCTTTGGTATGTTATTAAACTTTTACTACCCTCACAAGAACCATAGGGGCGTCCCTTTTATAAGTCATTAGGGATGCTGTGCCACTGGTATTCTGGTCTTTTCAATGGATGTAAAACACCCATACTGGAAGCCCATTCTTACTTCAATTAGCAGAATTAATTAGAAAAAATACAAAGGCTAAAGGATCTACCTAACGTTTTACTTTGTTTAGGTCAATATATAAAAACCAAGTTTGTGGTGATGAGCTGTTTTATTGTAAGTTTGTAGTGTGTATCACCTGTAACTACCCACTATGACTCCAGGATTTCCTGTATTTTATAGCATCCTTGTGCTTTTGGCATCATTGGCAAGCTTTAGCTTCTGTTTCAGAGGTCTAATAATCTCTTACAAGTTCTTGGTGATTTTATCTGAAGAAGGGCTGTGACCACCTACTGATGGATTAAGATGATCAGGTTGGTATCCATGGATAGCACAGAAAGGAGATATTCCTATTGACTCATGAGAATGGTTATTATTTAATTGAATCTTGCTGATTTGAATCAATCCCTTTATTCTGTTTAATGACCTAGCACATAACACAAAAGGTACTGTTTGAGTACTTATTGACATTTTCTGTTTGTCCATTTGATTTTATGTGTAGTATAAGGATCTACAAAACTTTTTTAAAAAGTTACCAATAGGTGGTCTCAAAACTTTGATATGAAGTGTGATCCACAATCTGAATTGATCTCTTATGGTTCTCTAATGAAAGAGCTCCTTCATAAAAAGTATTACTGCTCCATTGAAAAATCTATGTCGTTCAAGTGATGAACTTGGCATATATTAATATGCATTCTTTCAAAAGCATAATTTCATTAGACCAACTTAGTTTTAGTAAGAAGGTGATGAGATCCACATTATAAATGACCAAGTCTGATGGGTTGTTGAGAAGGCATTACCATTCCCAGTTAAGCGGTCATGACAAAGTTTATCATTTGCATAAGTCATGCACCGAGCCACATATTCCTTTGTTCATCTAAACAAACCAAGCCGCAAATAATATCTTATAATTAATTTTTGAGTTGGTAAACCCAAAATTTCCAGCCAATGGTGGTCACGAAATGCACCCAAGGTCTTTTTAAGCTTTCTATTGGAACCTACGATTTCCCCTGATAATGGATTTAACTTTTTTACAAAAATCTTAAACCTGATGAAAGTTCCATTGACCAGCTCTATCCAGAGTATCCACCCAGACTTAGTATTCCTTTGGGCGGCTCTTTTCCTTCCATTTGTTACTTTAGCACCTCTCTATATGAGCGCAAGAATGTAAGGTAGCTACACGGTAATGGTGTTATAATTTTTAGATTTTGATTAGTGTAGGAAAACACAGGAACTTGATAAAAAGGTCCAACATCAGGTTCTCTTTGCCTAAAGAATATCCAATCTTAAAAAAGTGGCTACCTACAGATGGTAACTTTATTATCTCTGGTTCATACATTGAGGTTTCTGATAAAACTCCAGAGCTCTATGTTTGGTTAAATGGTAAAGAGCTATTGGTTATACAAGAGATGCTGCCATTCTTATAAAGATGCCTCTATGGAAAGCAATTTTTTGTTATAAATGTTTTTAGATCCCACAGTTTGCATCTTCTGAATAAAATATTTGATGGGATATCTGACCCATAGTCCCCTTTCTTTAAATTAGGTGGTGCAACTTCACAAATTAAAGTATTAGTTTTAAGGATTAAGGGTTTCTCAGGGTCCTCATGTACCAAGACTGGAGCTTTAAAGAAATTTCTTTTTTATGTCTTGATTGCCTTCTCCTCTGAAGATCCTAATGTAAAAGTATTTTTTTCAACTGAATTAGAGGAGCAGGTAATGCCAAAAAAACCTTCAACAAACGCTAAACATTCTTGTTCTTATAAAACTTTGAACCTCAGTCTTATATAGAAGATTTACAATACTTATATCCCATAGTTTGTCAATAAAACTTCATTTTCTCCCTCAAATATCACACTAACCAAAGACTCAACTGAATCTTGTGGCTTTTTTATCTTTTAGGTTTCAATTTGTGGCCTGACTCATGGAGGACTTGAATAAACTGACATCTTGAACATGCTGTTTCTTGATATTAAAATACTTTTACGTCATCCATATATGCTACAAAGAAATTTCCAAGAACCTTCTTAAGAGTGTAACTAATTATATGTTGAAGCATGGCGGGACACTCTTGAGTTTAAAGATCAGCACACAATATTTAAAAAGACCAGAAGGCATCAAAGCTGTTTACAGTTGCTCTAAGGATGTACTAGTCTATAGAAAGCTTTCATTAGTTCTAACTAGGGAATCAGGTGCTTCCTGAGATTATTGTTAAGATGTATTTACACAGCGACATGGGATAAGGGTCAAAGTCAGTTACTAACTTAGCTCATAAAGTTAACAAAGAGTCAGTGTTATTCACCTAGATTTTGGACTAGCAGGATGGGTGATATGACTGAATATTTGAAAGAAGCTATCAATCTAGAGGTCAGCATGGATTTAGTATACTCTCCAAAATTTTTGAGATCTTTTATTTAGTATGTAAAATAGATAGCCTATGGGCAAACCTTGGTCAGTTTGATTTACAAACTTAGTAAAAATGATTTGGTTGCTTTAAAACTTAGAGAGCTAAAAGATCCAAACACACTTTTAACATGTGATACTCTTTAGGATGCGTTGCCTTATAGGCTAACCTGACATAATTCCTAGATACCAATTTTGGTTGTTCTGATTATAAAGTCCCACTATAGGTGTTATGATCCAGAGAGGAAATAGTTACTTTTAACGAATTCATTTCAACATGTGGTGAGAACTGGTGTCAACATCTTATTCTTAATTACTGGATAAGGTAGTTTGTATATGGTACATGAACAAACTGTGAAAATTTAGTTGTTCTGCCTATCATGAGTATGTCACATACGCGTCATTAAATAGCATGTATGGTGAAAGTAGTCAGGGTTACTTTCTCATCTTTCCTCAAGGGCAAGTCCTGTTTCCACGCCAGGTCAAAATTAGAGATGAACTTTGCTTACTCCAGTATCTTCTAACTCTAAACCTACTTCTTTATATTTTCACCATACATCATTTTGGACGGTTCAAAAAAAAGATAATAGTAATTGGAAATGCTTCTATTTGCAATGTGCTCTTGCATGAGGCTTTTCCTGAGCAACCATCTTAAACATACTTTTGATAGATTTGAATGGTTTCTTTGTTGTTTGTTTCATTTTAATCATCTTGTTCTTCCAGCATATTAATTTCATTTTTGCCAACAAAAATTGCTTCCAACATCAGTTGAAGAAATTTTTCCCTTTGCTACTCTTGTATCCAGAAGCTGATATCAACTCTTAAGTTGTTTTTTGATATTGAGTTGTCTTTACAAATTCAGATCACAATTTATCTATTCCATTAAAATCTCATTGAGACGTGTTGCTGCCATTAAAGCAAGAAAGTAAGGATGTAGTTTCTGACTAAGAATTTAACTTACAGAGTTTAAGAAACATTAGCAGCTTAGATAATAACAAACAATCAGGCATATTCCTACATTTTACCCTTTCCATAAGAAAACATTAACAAAGCTGAACATAATCATCTTGAGTTTCTTTTTAAGACATACAGTCTATAAATGGTAGACACTCATCACAAGCTTATGGAAATTTCTCTTAATTGTTTAGTAGCAATTTTACCTAGGATGAATGATTTTTAGGTAAATTTTCAAGAAAAGGTTGACTTGATACACAAAAAATACTATCACAACAGCAGCTTTTGTCATCCTACCTTAGAAACAAACTTTATCACATGGCTTGTGGTTTTTCTCCAAAGCTGTGGCTACTAGGGGGATGTACAGTGATAATTTGGGCTGAGCAAGCTCAGGGGTGCTTTAACCTGGGCAAAACCCATGACAAAGCAATAACAATACCAAAGCAAGAATACCATATAAAGAATATTGAGTGGAACTGGTGATTGTTGATACCAAGATGGTAAGTTTGGCTGCACCAGAAACTTTTTTGGCCCCACTCCAAATGGACCAGAAGGTACAATACTTCTAAATAAAGCAATGGATAGGCTCTTAACATCAACAATGTAGCTGAGAAGGACAACAACTTATAGTCTTAATAAAGAGATAATTTTGAAAGACTAGATAATGCCTGTATTACACCATTATTTATGTTAAGTAAACCTTAAAATAAAATTAAAAAGCTTATTAAACTTAACATTACCCCTTATCATAATGAAAGGGTAGATAGAAATCCCAAGTTGTAAAGCTTCGAATCTTAGTTGATTAAATTTAATTCATTGCATGGTATATTCAAGGTTCTTATATTGAATTAAAAAGATGATATAATATATAATCTTATCACAGTTGGATCATTCTAAGAGGCTAAAATTGGTTAACATTTTCTTAAAATCTAGATATTATATAAAAAACTTTAATTAAGCTACGCAATTTATTATTATGGGAATCATGAGTTTGTAAAAACCTTAGCTATGTTGATTTTAGTTTTAAATTTTATTTGAGAAATGCCGACCAGGGTATGGACAGCCCAATACTCTAAGGAGCAGATAAAAATGAAAAACAAAACGGAATAATTGAAATAATAAAACAAAACCTCTAGCCAGGCAGGGAGCAGAGGACCACTAACCCATCATGTCAGAGAGTGAGGAAGGGTCAGGCGGCTCATCCACAGGTGCAGCAACTGCAGCAGGTGCACTAGTGTTGTAGAGCGAATCAAGGCCAAGAGAAAGGGCATTGAGGCGCCAGTATGGTGGGGGTTGAGGTTTAGGACAAAATTATTTATATGCTCAATATCAGCCCTGATGATAGCTTCAATTAATTCTGCCGCATGATGTTCATCCTGAAGGCAGGCATCAGGAAGTAGGGTAAAACTGGTAATACTTTTCTTGGCAATCACAGTTTTTGGGTTAAATGTCACTAGTGTAGCAACATGCATGACAGAGGTGACAGCAAGGTCTTCCAATTTGTTGATTTCATCCTGCACATTTTTAGGGAAAACAGGGGGAAGAAAACCGTGTTCATCCCTCAGTTAAATTCATCAGCAGAGTTGGTGACAATGTGGGGAGGCCACCGCCACTAAGGAAAGCTGATGGTCACTTTGGAAGGAGATGGCATTGGGTTTATGGGCATAACGTCTGGACAGGATAGGTTTGTCAAAATCCAAGGTAAAAAATTCATCCCAGTCATATCCATTGGTGCTTCTTTCAGGAGAGTGTCTATAACTCTCCCATTCCCAGCGAGGTGGTTCACGGTGCACAGCCACAACGTCAAGGAACTAGTCATCAGTATTATTTGGAACATAGCCCCGCAGAGGGTGCTGGAGCGATAAGTAACACAGGGCAAGAGTGTTTAATGTGGTATATATTAATAAATAGCAAACAAACAACAAGACCTGGGTGAACCCCAAAGAGGAGTCCTTATCCAAGCGTTGATCTGGTCAGGAGGCCTTGGGTGCCTTGTTCTGGAGGGGACCAGAGTGGCCCAGTGGTTCATCAGATGCGATCATTAATTTTGTGCAATTGAAATGGCTGAGGTTGTTAGAGATCTCCCCAAAGAGGTCCACGCACAGGTTCACCCAATTTAACATATAAAAAACGTAAACTAATGGTATTTTATTAAAAAGGAAGAAAACAGATGAGGAAAGTTGGTCTTAAGAACCATATTTTAAACAGGGGGAGGCGAGTTTTTAATCAGGAAAAATGGTTCTGAGACTAAACAACCCAATCAGTGCACCCCACCATCAGCCAAGGTACAATAGCTTAATATTAAATAAACTCAAGTGATTTATTGAGATTTGAGCCAACCCAACTTCTAAATTTAAAAAATTGAAAGGGTTTAGAACTCCCATTCTCCAAGTAACTGAACCAAACCGTTGTTGTTGAGGATACAGCTCATCCGTTCTAATGCTACTGCTGTAGCACAGGGCTGGGCATCATGCACTTTCCCTGGACCAACCTGGGCATATCTAGCCTGCACCCAACGTTGGTCCAAGATGTGCTTTAAGTAATGCAGGTCCTTAAGCCTGACCTTTTTGGACTCCTGACGTCCAGCTTTATCTTGGAAGTTAGTTCCCTCAATGATGTCATATAAACATGACAGCTTCCTCACCTGATTTGTCAACTTGATTCTTGACAACCTCACCTAATTCATCAACCTCATCCAATAGGGCACAAGGATTTTGGTTCACAAGAATAGGAGAGGCAGAAATAGGGTGGGTGGTAGATGGCAAATGAGGAGTTGCTTGATGGCGAACAGTGGCTCAAGACAAATTTTGATTTGTTAGGGTGAGTTCAGGTGGGTGAGTTTGGCTAGCAGTTTTGGTGGGGGCAGATTTCCCGCTCTGGCCCAGTGAGAGAGTTTTTGGGTGGGAGGGGGCGATAAAGCATCCCATTCAGATGCCGCTGACAAGGGTTCAGAAATAGTACCAGATGTAGTGGCATGAGTCAGGAATTTTTATAATGGTCTAGCCTAAAAAAGAGGGTGAAAATATGTTGACTGGTGTAGGACATTTACCTTCTCAGCTCAAAAATAAGAATGTTTTAGGTCGAGTTCCACTGAAAAGGGGAAATGTCGGCCATTTGTGATTCCCCAATGCCATTACAAGCAATTATAGTGAAAATGTTGATGAGAATGGGCAAAAGACCCTGGCCAATTTTCAGAGGAACCCCATAAATAAGTGTAACACCAGTTTGAAACCTGCATGGGAACATTTATTAAAATCAAGGGATCAGATTTTGCCAATTGCACAACAGACTCTGGGGAAACCAGCGGAAGGTACTCTCCCAACCAGCACTAAGTCCTTCACCACACCTGCGCGGGAGCCACTCCTTTTTATAGGCGTAGCAGCAGGCCCCTGAGGTGAGAAAAATTTCTCAAGCAGTGATTGGTTGGGTTACATCAAAACCTTGCTGCATGGGTATATTCTGCCCCAAAACCCCAACGTTCATTTTACCAAAATTAACTAATTTTCCCCCACTATCTGATAGGATCAACACCCATATTAACTAAATTGAAAAGCATCGAAACTATTCCAAACCTATCCCCAAATCCCTCCAAACAACAAAAATAGTATAAATACTAATCATTAAAAGTTGGAAAAGGATCGATTCTCATTTTTACCCCCACACTCATATTATAAAATCATAAAAACCAATTTTTATAAGTTTTCTATTTTTATATATTAAAATCCTTTGTGGGATCCAGCGGCATAGCACCAAGCGAGTGTAGCTAAGCTGGATTACTACAAAATGGTGCTCACTACAGGGGGCCCCTGTATGCCAAAGTAGTTGCTCTTGAAAAGCAACTAGCCAATGCTTTAGTCCGCCTTAAGGAGCTTGAACAGCGTCCTTACAAACTTCCTTTTATAGAAAAGTTTGTCCCTGGGGAAGGGAGAATTGCTATCTTCCTGTACATTTATGGGGTCGCTATGGATGGCACCACAGAAAAGCAAAAAGTTCGTCACATCCTACCTTGTTTGAGTCGTCTGCTCAAGAGATGATAGTACCTAATCTGAATCCTTCATACACTTGGGCAGAAGTGAAAGAGGCTCTTCTGGATGAATTCAGATCATAACAGACTCTACATAGGGAAAAACAGGCCTTTATGCGCCTTAGTATGTTTGAAGGTGAATCAACCATTGCCTTTGCTGAACGCTTTTACCTCACTGCGCAAAGGTTGACCACCTCTAACATGCTTATCCTTGATGATGCCATCGTCGCCCTGATAACTGAGCTAGCCTCTCGACCCTCTCTAGCCAGACACATCATCTCAGTGAAACGCCACTTCAAAAATCTCCGTGACATTAAAGAGGCTTTGTTCAAAGTGGCTGAATTCCAATTATGGGCTAGCTACATTGACGCTGAGGTGAAATCTCAAGCTCCCACCATTGAGGAGCTACCACTTGTTGAGCAGTTGGGAGTGCGTTCAGCTGTGCCTATCCTCTCTAAAAAAACTGCTCCCCCAGTACAACTTAACAATGTTATCACTCCTTCTAATGAATCAACGCCTTGTAAGGTTGTAACAACCATATGGCTGCACAAGTTTATTAACGCTGCTGTGCCTACCTCTCCAGCTAAGCTGGTAAATTCGCGATCTACGGCTACCCAATCTCTTGAGGCCATTCCACCTACCTCCATCGTGGCCTTTCCCGTTGTCATGAATACCCTTGGGGATGAATATGAGGGGGCTATGATGACGTTGGGTTTTATGTATTGGGAGCTCCTGTGGAAGTAGAAGTGCCTGATCATTTGAATGCTGGAGGAGTAGACGAGTCTACCATACCTGAGAAAACTTATCTTAGCCAAATTCTAGGGTGTCCAAAAATTATTGAGACTGCCAGTGATGGTGACCAATTCTTAGCTGGCTTGATACGCCCTCTTCAGCGGGTTTCAATATAAAATTTCATCATGGATAAATACCTTGAGACTTCTAAAAAGTTAACCTCCACCTTCTGGTTCAAGGAGGTCTTAGCTTTGTCACCTAACTTTGGAGGAACGCTCACTTAGGTTGAAGTGGTCATTCAAAAGGTCTGAATACTGGCTATCCTGGACACTGGCTCCCCCATTAGTGTGATCTCCACTAGGCTTATAAAGAAAATAAAGCTAGCTCCTGACTAGAAGTATACACAAGAATTTGGAACTGCATGCCCCAATGATACCTGTGCAATCAGGGCCCACTCTTCCCTTCCCATTCGCATTAGGAAGCTCATTTTATCAGTCCCTGATGTGGGTTTGGACAACAACGCATACGATATGCTCATTGGCACTTAGTTTATGATTGAGTACAAAGGAATAATAAACATGAAGCAAAGATACCTCAAGTTACTAAACTATGAAGTCCCATTAGTCTTGTCTAACAAAGAACCCAGCAAGCACGAATACTCTTGCTTGATTTAATACCCTTTCTCAGCTATGACTTTATCTTACTCCACCTTGGGACGCACCACTAAGAAATTTCCCGATTCAGTGGATGCAAGGGATGGCATCCCTTTCTATGATGCAGATGAGGTAGTAATTAAACCTGGGGAACAACGCGTGGTTGACACTAAAATCACAATCCAAATCCCACACCACTTCTTGTTGCATATCACAAGTATTGAGGGTGTTAGCCCCTTAGAGCCTAGGGTATTGCCTGGAGTACTAGACTCAGCCTACCAGAAGCCTATTACCCTTTTACTGGGTAACCTCACTGGGAAAGACAATATCATTTGAAAACACCAGGAGATTGCCGAGGCTTTCTACTTCCAGTAGAAGATATTGAACGTATCCACTCCGTTGGCTCTATGGCTGATTTGGGTTTGCCTATGGATAACCTAGTGTGCACTCTACCTGATTTTCATTTTTAGGATGAGTTGACCCCAGTCAAGTTGGAAAAAATTTATACTTTATTAGATGAATATAGCGGCATATTTCAAAAACAGACCATGACTATGGTCATATGAAAGGCTGGTGTTACTCCATCGATGTGGGTGATGCTAACCATATTTGGTCAAAACCCTACCGTAAGTCAAAGGTGGAAGAAGAGCAAAATGAGGCCGGAGATCCAGCAATTGCTAGATGCAGGGTTGCTAGTATCTTTACAAAGCCCTTGCTCTTCCCCTCTGTTGCTCATTAAAAAGAAAAATGGAGGTCATCAGATAGATATGGACTACTTACAATTAAATAACCTCACCAAAAAGGACAGCTATCCTATCCTTCGCATTGATGACGCCCTGGATCAACTCTCTGGCTCCAACTTCTTCTCCGCCGTGGACCTGGCTAGTGGCTATTAGCAAATGGACCTTTCCCCTGAAGATCAGGGGAAATGTGCTTTCATTTGTTTTGAGGGCCTTTTTCAAACAACCCGATTACCACAAGGGTTGTGTAACGCACCTGCATCTTTTCAGCGGGCAATGAACCATATTCTGCGGGACCTGAAGTTAACTTGTGTCATCGTATATCTTGATGATATCTCAGTGTTCTCCCATACCTTCAACGAACATCTTGAACATCTGAAGGAAGTGTTCTAAAGATTACGCAAGCAAATATTAAGTTAAAGCCTTCAAAATGTACCTTCTTCCAAAAGAAATTGGATTTCCTTGGACACTCCATTTCTCAAAAAAGAACTCAACCCATGTTAGATAAGGTTGAAGCGATTTCAAAGATGCCTCCCATTAAGAATCTACGGGACATTCAGGTATTTCTAGGAATGATGGGGTATTACCATCAATTTATCCATAAATTCGCCCAGCTCAGCGAACAACTAGTTTGTTTATTGACTAAGAACACCCCTTTCTATTGGGGTGCTGAACAGAAGGATGCTTTTGAGACGTTTAAACAACTGTTATAACAACGTCCTATCCTGAGAACCCAGACTACAATATACCTTTTACCTGTTTACCAATGTTTCAGACTATGCTGTTGGGGCCATTTTAGCCCAATTAGATGAAAATGGTGTAGATCATCCAGTATCCCACTTCAGTAATATGATACCAAAAGCAGAACGCAATAATAGTGTGACTGAGAAGGAGTGACGCGCTGTTCTGTTAGCTTTGAAGCACTACCGCCCTTATTTATATGGTATCGCCTTCACTGTGGTTACAGACTACAATTCATTAAAAAGGCTACAAAACATGAAGGACCTTCTGGCCAGTTAGCTCGTTGGGCTCTAAAGCTCCAGCCTTAGGATATTAAGATTGAACACCGAGCTGAGACCCATCACTTAAATGTTGATAGGTTGACAAGGCTGCCATTCCTTCATTTGGATAACAGTAAAGCGGAGAGGTTGCATGATCTATTAATGACCCCAAATGAATGGGAGGATGAGGATGAGCCCATCCAGAAGATGTTATCCCGACACTCCTGCAACACAAAAGTGGAGGATGAGAAGTTGTATAAACAAGTAAGGCAAAGTGGTTGCCTTACCTTCGGCCCTCAGAACGAATACCTGTTAACCTAGAAGCTCACTCCACCCTAGGTCATGGAGGGGCGAAGAAAACATATGAGTGGATTAAGGATTGGTACTATTGGGATGGAATGATGGAAGCGATTGTTGATGTCTTGGAAGCTTGACTTACATGTAAGAAACAATCCAGTTTTAAGACTTGATACTAGTATCAATCCACTACCCCTCAACAAGCGTTCCACACCATCAGTCTGGATGTGATAGGTCCCCCTTCCTCAGACTACTAGTGGGAAAAATTTATACTAGTAGCTTTCGATCATTTAACTAAATGGGTGGAAGCTGTGGATATTCCTGCGTAAATGGCCAAGGCCACAGCCACCTTTTTACATTAAAACATTTTCTCTTGATATGGGTGTCCCCAAGTACTACTCTGCGACAATAAGAAATTCACCTCCAGAGTGATAAAAGATCCTGGCAACATCTATGGGAGCCCAACAACGTTTCTCAGCTCCATACAATCCCTCCACCAACGGAACTGTGGAAAGAGAAAATGGTACCCTAGTATCCATTCTAAAAAAATGGCCTCTTCTGATCCCCTTCACTGGGATCAATACTTACCCAGTGCCCTCATGGCCTACTGGATTAGTTATCACTGGGTATTGAAAATGTCCCCATTCCATGTCTTGTATTGACGAGAACCAGGAAACCTGCTCTCCTAGTTAAGGATGTATTCTCCTCTAGAGTTGAGGAGCCCAAAAGTTATAGATGATTGCCTCAACGCATCATCCAGCTCCAATCAGAGGAAATGTCTAATTTAGCTAAAATGGTGACAAAAGAAGGGCAGGCAGCTAATGAACTCAGAACTCCCCTACCTACATTCCAAGTGTCTGACATGGTACTATATTACCACAACTGCATCACTCCTAGAAGCGGTAAGCTTGGAACAACTTGGAAGGGCCCCTTCACCATCACATACAAGAGAGGAAATGAATATTCCATTGAGTCAAAGGCTATGGTTATCACAATTAATTGCGTACATGGCCATTTCCTCCAGCCCTACTTGCCCCCCGACATTATTGAGGAAGGTGATGTCAGACACTTACCTTCTCAGCTCAAAAATAAGAATGTTTTAGGTCAAGTTCTACTGAAAAAGGGAAATGTAGGCCATCTGCAATTCCCCAACGTCATTACAAGAAATTCTAGAAAAAATGTCGACGAGAATGGCCAAAAGACCCTGGCTGATTCTTGGTGGAACCCTGTAAACTGGGGTAACACCATTTTGAAACCTGCATGGGCACATTTAATAAAATTAAGCAATAGGATTTTACCAATTGCACAACAGACTCTAGGGAAACCAGCGGAAGGTAGTCCCCCAACCAGCACTAAGTACTTCACCACACCTGTGCGGGAGCCACCCCTTTTTATAGGCGTAGCAGCAGGCCCCTGAGGTGAAAAAAATTTCTCAAGCAGTGATTGGTTGGGGTAAATCAAACCCTGCTGCATGGGTATATTCTGCCCCAAAACCCAACTTTCAATTTACCAAAATTAACTAATTTCCCCCCACAATCTGATAGGATCAACTCCCATATTAACTAAATTGGAAAGCATCGAAGCTATTCCAAACCTATCCCCAAATCCCTCTGAACTTCGAAATTAGTATAAATACTAATCATTGAAAGTCAGAAAAGGATCGCTTCTTATTCTACCCCCACACTCATATTAAAAAATTATAAAAACCAATTTTTATAAGTTTCTATTTTTTATTTTATTAAAATCCTTTGTGGGATCCAACGGCATAGCACCAAGCAAGTGTAGATAAGATGGATTCCTACAACTGGTATTGACATGAGCTAAAAAGAGATGCTCTAGTGCTGCAGCAATGTGAGTGATAAAATCAGACAATATTGTTAGGATCTGCCATATTGTTCATGCAGGTTGAACCCACTGAACAACAGACAGACAATGTGTGGATCATCAGTCCTTTGGATACTTGAGTACACACTAAAATATGGGAGCAATCACACCAAAGACTCTTTTATTTATCTTAATAAATACAGTGACCTTTTGCTGTTCCACTCTCTCTCTACTATAAACAACATAACTTCTCTCAATTGCATATCTCACTTATATACAGTGGCTTTGGACATTACCTCTCTCATAGCTTGGACTATTCTATTCCACCAATGCTCCTTGATTTCAGCTTGTTATTCTTTAGCTCTCTATTGCCCTAATTGTAGGCAATTTAATTCACAATTGTCAAATGTCGACACCGCCTTATCGCCTTATCACCTTAATAAGAGGTGATCCTATAATAACCCATTATATACCAATATCGCCTCATCTCGAGGCACTCAAATAATTGTAACTAGTATCATGTTAAGAGGATTCTTTCCAATCCGCTCTAGCTGTTCTAAGATTATCGTCCAGTCATATCAGAATCATGACATTACCCCCTCCT
Organism: Massospora cicadina; assembly: GCA_022478985.1. Lineage (NCBI taxonomy): Eukaryota > Fungi > Entomophthoromycota > Entomophthoromycetes > Entomophthorales > Entomophthoraceae > Massospora > Massospora cicadina. Next base: position 106,043 of record JAKSZP010010742.1, on the reverse strand, counting down.
TAACTGGACAATAAGGCTCCTATTACTTGTATTGTCAGAGGAACTTTGCATGCTCTTGGTTAATGATCTGACCATTTGTGGGGCCCTTAATGGTATATGCATCAACCCCAGATTTATCTATAACCTTAGATGGATCAATCCTGATACTGGCCAGCTTGTGTTTCCACTCAAACCCATGTTGGTCATGGAAGAGAGCCGTATCGCCTTCTATGAACTGCACTTTCATGAAAATGGCAGAAGAAGTTTAGACTGGTTTTTCAGTTGGGATGCGTAAGCACCCAAAAAGCAAGCCAGAATGCCAGAGGCATTGCCACCTGTACGATATTATGGATCCAGGCATTGGGAAATGATAAACCGTAGGTGTAGGGCAATAGTGAACATCAATCTGAGAACAAACCAAATGGAGACGACCCCTGAAACTGGTGGTCTTGCTGCAGGGGATGGTACCACAGGTACATTTTCTACAAGGTCACTGGTTGGTGGGTTCAAGTCAACTGAGGAGACAAGGGGGCGGATCCTTGCTTGGAAATGGTGGATGTAAGGCCACAAGATTCCAGTATATTTTTGGTGGATGTTCAAAATAACGGGGTTGAATTTCCAGAAGTATCTAGATCGCTGAATCCAGTTGACAATGGTAGGGGACATAGTGACCATCAGTACTGGTAAAGCTTATCCAGTATAGGGAATGACAGGCCACCAGAGAAAAGCCATTAGGAATGCAGCCAGAGGGATATCAACAAAATCAAAAATTGATGGTTTTTAGAGGCAAATTTTATCATAAAGGAAAGTGGAAAAATTGTCCAACAGTTTTCTTAGTGCGATGCAACTGATTAAATAGTGGTCAATTGATGCGGGAACAAGCAGGGATTGGGTCCCTCAATTTCAACCCTACTGGCGAACTATTTGGTAATGGGGGCAGATAAGCTCAATGGGAACTGACATCGAAGAATTTAGTGGAAGGCCAAGTTGCTGTCAGTTTGACCTCAAATGCCTGAACTGAGGCTCAACTGCGTTTCCAACAGTTGGCGCAATGGTGTCTGGCCCAACGAGCAGCGGGAATCCCCCAGGGCCACCCCATGTATGGGTGGTCCCAATTGATTGGGAACGGGGGTGGGATGCCCAGCCTGCCTGTGTTCAGTCGCTGGGCTGTTTGTTTAATCAAAAGTATTGCATCAGCCACAATTACCAATTTTCCAGAAAAGAGCTTTGAACTATCATCAATGGTGTCTGATGCTACTACCTGCACATTGGAGATCATCCTCAACAATTTTGAGAAGAGATTAATTTTGATGATTGTGGTGTTCGCTGAATCAAAACTGTCAGTGATTCTGGCTGATGAATCAATCTTCTTCCCTTTTTGACTATGAGGATTCCAATAATCAGGCCTGTTTTCACTCGTTTTTGGACCAATCAACTTCAGTTCAGCGCTCTTGCCGCAGATTTCCCTGATCAAACATACAAGTTCAACTGAGGTGAGTGTGGGCACCGGGGGAGGGATCCAAAGAGGGAGGGCTGTTACCCAGCACTCATCTACCATGTGAGTAAGGTCACCCTGGGTAACGAGGGGTACAGCCACCCTCTTCAGAACCTTTTTACTCAGAAATGGGAAGAGGGCCTAATCCATGCACAGGGGACGTTCCTCATGACTTACATTATCCTTTCCTTTTTCCAAAGGAAGGGCACCACCACCGGGAAACTGCTCTAGGGCCACATTTTTGTGCGCCTTGGGTAACTTGATCACCATTTTAGTCATAATTTTTTTTTGGGGGGGGGGGAGCGTTGGGGTGAAATTCGTGAAATGCTTTGACCAGTTCCATGCAGTTAGCGCAATCATGAGCCCTAACCCAACTGTTCTTGTAATCTGGATACCCTTTCCAGGCCACGAGATATTGAACAGACCAACAGGACTTGCGGGATGCTAGGATATTTTCCACTTTGGCCTCCTCCACATTTTCAATAACAATTGGCTCAGGATTCACGGGAACTGTGCCCTTAAAGGGCAACAACTGGGAAACGTGGAAGATGGGGTGCTGTTTCCAGTGAGCTGGAAGTTTTAACCAGAACGCACTATTGCTCAAGTCTTCCTCTACCAAATGGGGCATGAACGCTTACTTGCAAACTTATGGGAGGGTACTTGCATTCTCAAATGATGCGTATCAAGCATAACATAGGAGCCCACCATTTATGTCATGACCTGGGAGTCGCTTACAATCTGTGAACTGCTTGTAGTATTCAATGGCTTTGGTGAGGTGTTCCCGCACTGAGGATTGAGTAGACCTAATATGTTCAGCATGATCCACGGCAGCTTGGACCTTGGGCTGCAAGCAGTGTCTGACTGAAAAGGAAGGATTATAACCCAACGTCACTTTTTAGGGAGAAAACCCCGTGGAAGCGTGAGTCCCATTGTTATAGGCGAATTGAGCAAGGGGAAGGTCGTTAGCCCAGGTGTCCTGTGCAGCTGCAGCATAGCAATGCAGATACTGTTCTAGGACTTGGTTAACTCGCTTGGTATGTCCATTGGACTGGGGATGATACGCCGTGGAGTGACAGGGGGATATTTTTAAATATATAAGAGTTTCCTCCAGAACTGCGCCGTGAACTGCGATCCATGGTCACTGATGATCTCATGTGGGAGGTCAAACATTGAAAACACATGGTGCACAAAGAGACGAGCGGTTTCATCTGAAATAATTGCTGAAGTGCAGGGAATAAAAAGGGAAAACTTAGTGAAACGGTCCACCACCACCATCACCACCGTGAACCCATTAGAGCAGGGGAGTTTGAAGATAAAATCCATGGACACTGATGTCCATGGGCCCTCCGCCTGTTTTAAGGGGTGTAGAAGCCCGTTTCTACTAGAGCAATATGACTTAGCCCGAGAATAAGTAATGCAATCAGCGATCCAGGCCAGAACTTCCTTAGTTAAACCCACCCAATTTTAGGTCCACTTGATCAAGTCAATGCATTTCTTATTGCCCGGATGGCTGACTGTAGGGGGATCGTGATGCATGTAAAATACCTCTGCTCTGAAGAGAGAGGGAGCCCAAATTCGTGACCAAAAATAAATGAGGCCCTCCACCAAGGAGTAAAGAGAGTGTTTATGATTTTGGAGGGACAATTGATCAAATAACTCCACACCTTCAGGGCAGGTCATTTGGCTGGCTAAGACCTGAGCAACTAGCAGGGCGTTGGGAGCAAGGGTGATGGAAGAGATGACAGGGGGAACAATTGACAAAATTTGAGCAGCAGAAATCACAGTAATGAGGTCCACTACATCTGGGTCCAAGGGACAGTGGGTGGGGCTGTGGCTGAGAAAATTGGGAAGTACGTTAAGCGCGCCTTTTACAAATTCATATTTGAAATTGAAACTGCACAAGTACCAATAGGTACGAGCTTGCCAATGCACCATTTTTGGGTTTATGGAAATACAAGAGAGCTTGTTGATCCATGCGAACAGTTAACTCATGCTGGGCACCCTGTAACAGGTACCACTAATGAGTCAATGCCCTTGCTATGGCTGCCAACTCCTTGTCGTAGATGGCCCAAGATTGCTCCATAGAGTAAATTTTCTGGGAAAATAGGTGGCTGGATGTTCCATGCCATTGTGCTCTTGGAGCAACACTGCCCCCTTGCCACTGAGGAGGAATCACACGCAATGATATACAGCTTGGCAGAATCTGCATGTTTTGGGACAGGAGGGGATAAAAACACCTCTTTGATTGATTTGAACGCCTGCTGGCATTTGGGCGTCCAGAAAAACAGTACATTCTTGCCTGTGAGGGGTGGAGCACGGCAGCTAACTGGGAAAGAGCTGGGGAAAATTTTTATCAAGAAATTAATGGTTCTTAAGAAACTCTATAATTGTTTCTGGGTTATCAGGGCTGGTCATTCACAGATAGCGGCCAATTTATTGGGAGGAATCGCATAGACATCTTTAAGGATGAGGTTCCCAAGAAAGGTAACTTCCTCCTTATAGAAAATACATTTGGAAGGCTTAATGAACAAGCCTTCCTTGTGCAAAGTAGCCACAACCGCTTCCAAGTCAATAACATGTTGTTCAGGAGTTGGGGAGTGAACCAGAATGTCATCAATATATGCAGCTGCGCAAGTAAATTCGAGGTCACCCAGTACACTGTCAATCATTTGTTGAAACGTAGTGGGAGCATTCTTAAGCCCAAAGGGCATTATGCGGAATTGGAAAATTCCTCGCTCCATCCAGATTGCTGTTAAGCATTCTTGCCCTTCCATCACCCAAATATGATTGAAGTCATTAGCAAGATCCAGCTTAGAGAATACACAAGATTTAGAGATTGCTTGGCTGATCATCTGCTCCAGAGGCAGGGGGTAGGGATCGTGAACTGTAACTTCGTTTAAATGTCCGTAATCAACACAGGGACGGATGGAACCATCAGCTTTACAAGCGAAGACAATGGGATATGCGAGTGGTGATGTCTTCTTGAACAACCATCCTTTTTTAGCATATCATCCAACCAAGAGTTAAGTGCAACCTCCTCCTCCACTGTATGGGGATACAACGGACAGTTGATATTCACCAACTGCACCGTCATATGAAATTCAAGGTTAAATTGAGTATGAGGAGGCAGATGATCCGCCTTTTGGAATCAAAGATACTTCGATGGTGCATTAAACTTTTGGGAAAATTGGACAGAAGGCCTGCAGGAGAGACAAGGGAAGTGATAGAACTGCGACCTTGAGTTTTCTTAAGAGTGTCAACTAAGAGAAATTCACCCTCCAGTTGATCATCAACAAATGATAACATGTTAGACTCCAGGTGGATCTTGACATGTTGTCGGCACCATCATCCAACCCCTAAGATCACCAGAAACACCAAGTTGGCATAGCGGAAAACTGATCACTGAAGCTAAACTGGTGTACTGAAAAAGGTATTGGATGATGGAAAATATATGATGTCTGGGAGTCTGAAGAAGCCACCATCACTGATGGACCCACGTCCATGTCCAGTTCCAATTGTTGGGCTAACTTGACGCTCATGAAATTGCGCACAGCTCCAGTATCTACCAGGGCCTCAAAGGAAACATAGTGAGATCTAATACTAATCTTTATAGATAATAAGAAATAAGCGAAGTTTTGTCTATTGGTAGATTCAGGCGTTTCTGTTGCAACTGAAGAAATGGAAGGTAAATCAGTGGGTAGGTCAGGGGCTTTTTCTGGAGTAAAGTTGGGAAGAACGAGGGCTTGAGAACTGGCTTCCTCCATTTAGGCTTTTACTGATTTATTTAAAGGTGAACCAGGATCAGCCAACTCCAACGCAGGAGTGGTTACAAGCTTGAAAGCCAAAACTATCACTGGTTTGAAGGTAAAAACTGCGTCCATGTCATCATTGGGTAATCCTATCATAAAATTCCCCCCTTGATAGCAGAAAGTATGGCGAGGGGTGGCATTGATAGTAGTTGTGGCGGTACATATTTGATCTACTGTTCCTTTCAAGGTGGACCAAACCTTGTGGTGAGCAGAAACTGAATCCAAATCTGATCTAAAGATTTCCTGAAGCATAGCATTAGAGAGGTCCAGTGTGGGAGCCTGTTTGCGGAAGGTAGAGATCAAAGAAGCCAAGCTAAGGGCTTTTGCCATAGTAGAGAGCAGCTTGAATAAGTGGTCTGAGCATGACACTGGGGGTTTCAAGGCAGCCAATACAACGGCAATCAGTGAAGTGGGATCCCCCGCTTGTGAGGAAGAGCGCATAAGACCTTGAACCCACGAATGGGCGTCCCCTTCCACAGCGTCCGATAAATTGACCCCTATTGGCATGAGATAACGCAGCGGCGTTGTTAAGGGCAATCATTAATTGCATTTGCACCTCAGCGAGGGCGTCGAGAACCTGATTTACAATCTCTCAGGAAGGAACAAGTGAACTTTCTTCCAGGCTATTAGGAGGGGGAGAAGTAGTAATCCATGAGGCTCTGCCAGCCTGAAGAAGTTTCTCTAAGGCAGAGAAGATACTACCCACAATATTAGCATTTGACCAAATGAACAACAAAAAGCAGGCTACTGATTGCACGTTCATTTGGTAGAGGGTAACCACTGCAACGCCCACCTCGAAGAGCAGGGCAGAAGTGGCTGGAAACAATGGTTGATCAAATATATCATGAAAACGGCAGAAGAAGTTTAGACTGGCCTGACATTCAGGATGCGTAAGCACCCAAAAAGCAAGACAGAATGCCAGAGGCACTGCTGCACATATGACGTTGTATGGAAACGGATATTGGGAAGCCATAAACCGTTGGTGTAGGGCAATAGTGAACATCAACCCAAGAACAAACAAATGGAGACAACCCCCAACACTGGTGGTCATGCTGCAGGGGATGGTACCACAGGTACAGTTTCTACAAGGTCACTGGTTGGTGGGTTCAAGTCAACTGAGGAGACAAGGGGGCGGATCCTTGCTTGGAAATTGTGGATGTAAGGCCACAAGATTCCAGTATATTTTTGGTGGATGTTCAAAATAACGGGGTTAAATTGCCAGAAGTATCTAGATCGGTGAATCCAGTTGACAATGGTAGGGGACATAGTGACCATCAGTACTGGTAAAGCTTATCCAGTATAGGGAATGACAGGCCACCAGAAAAAGCTATCAGGAATGCAGCCAGAGGGATATCGATAAAATCAAAAATTAATAGTATTTAGAGGCAAATTTTATCATAAAGGAAAGTGAAGAAAATTGACTAACAATTTTCTCAGTGCGATGCAGCTGATTAAATAGTGGTCACTTGATTTGGTAACAAGCAGGGATTGGGTCCCTCAATTTTGACCTAACCGGTGAATTATTTGGGAATGGGGGCGGATAAGCTCAATGGGAACCAAAATCAAAGAATTGGCAGCAGGCTGAGTCGCTGTCAGTTCAACCTCAAATGCCCAAACTGAGGCTCAACTGCATTTCCAATGGTTGGTGTGATGGCGTCTGGCCCTATGAGCAGCGGGAATCCCCCAGGGCCACCCCACATATGGGCGGTCCCAATCGGTTGGGAACAGGTTTGGGATGCCCAACCTGCCCATGCCCGGTCACTGGGCCATTTGTTTGGTCAAAAGCGTTGCATCAGCTGCAACTCCCAATTTTCCGTAAGGGAGCTTTGAACCATCATCGATGGTGTCCAATGCTACTACCTGAATGTTGGGGATCATCCCCAACGATTTTGAGAGGGGGTTAATTTTGATAATCATGGTGTTGGCCGAATTGAAACTGTCAGCAATTCCAACCAATGAATCAATCCTTGTCCTTTTTTGACTATGAGGATTCCGATCATTGGGCCTGTTTCCACTTGTTTTTAGACTGATCAACTTCAGTTCAGTGATCTTGGTGCAGATTTTCCTGATCAGACATACAATTTTATCAGAGGTGAGTGTGGGCTCTGGAGGAGGGATCTGAAGAGGGAGGGCTGTTACCCAGCACTCATCTACCACATGGTCGAGGTCACCCTGGGTAATGAGGGGTACAGCCACCCTCTTTGGAACCTTTTTATTCAGAAATGGGAAGATTGGCCCGATCAACACAGGGGGATGTTCCCTAGGACTTACATGCACCAACCCGCGGTACAATGTACCTGATTGGCAGCCTGATTCCTGATCTTTTTGTTTAAGCTGAAGGAATATGCTTTGGTTTGCAATTTGATCAGAGTGTTTGCAAGGTTAGTCAAATAGCAATAGGGTTCCATTACACCGGTGTCTTCTACACACAAATAAAGTAACGCCATAAGATCTCTGTGTTGGACATATAGTAGTTGGAAGGGGCTCTTCCCCATGGCGGAATGGTGACTAATGTTATAGGAAAACATGGTATTGGAAAGGAGAGTGCTCCAATTGGAAGGTCAATCCATTACTAATTTTCGTAGTATGTTCACCAAAGTCCCATTCACCCGTTTGACCATTCCATTAGACTCAGGGTAATATGGAGTCATCAGAACCCCTAGGATCCCCATAAGCTCGTTCAGTCTGGGGAGGATGTGCGAGGTGAAGTTGATTTCATTATCAGTGAGAATGAATTGAGGGCAGCCATGTCACTGAATAATGCATTCCATTATGAACTTGACCACTGTGACCGCCCCCAAATCCCATATCAGCTGTGCTTCAACCATCAGGTCAAGTGGTTGATAGCCACCAGAATATACTTACACCAGTTATATCCTGTCAGCAAGGGACCAACGACATCAAGGGAAACCATATGCCAAGAAAATTGTGGTTTTACTACCCAATACAAAGTCTTATGGCAGAATGGCTTCTCCACTTGGCACTGATGGCAACAGTAAATGTTTTTGAGCACATCAAAGTTCATGCTTTCCCAATAGTACTGAGGGCGCAACAACTCCATTGTTGTGCTCAATCCACCATGTCCAACTGCCTTATGGGCAATCATAATAATTCCCGCCATGCTGAGGGTTGCAGAAAATTCACCATAGAATCGCCAATCTACTTGTACATTTCCCATTCCATTGGAAGGTATTCGTTTGCATCTCATTCATCGCTTTAATCACTTGAGGCGTTTTGTTGTCATATTTTCCACTGAGCATCTAATCGTACATCACATCAATGAGGTCTGCCATCATGGTAACAGTCAGTAGTCGAGATAAGCAGTCAGCGTTCTGATGCTTTACTCCTGGGCGGTGAAGGATCTCAAGTCATAAGCCTGCAGCTTAAGAGCCCATCAAGCCAAACGCCTTTCAGGCTCTTTGAGGTTCTGCAACCAGCGTAATGACGCATGATCTGTTACAACTTTAAACTTTACCCCATGCAAGTAGACTCTGAATTGCTTATACATGTAGATCACCGCCAAACACTCCCACTCAATAACAGTATAATTACGCTCATGGAAGTTCAGATTTCGACTACAGTATGCTACGGGATGCTCCTATCCCTCATTATCTTTCTGAGAATGTACTGCCCCAACAGCGGAAAGGGCATCCATCTGAACAATAAACTCTCTATCAAAGTTTTGATAGCATAACACTGGTGCACTGGACAGCGCTGTATGAAGTGTATCAAAAGCGTTTTGATGACGTTCTATCCATTCAAACACAGCATCCTTTTTTAATAACTCGAATAGTGGCTTCCCAATACAGCTAAAGTTAAGGATGAAGCGCCATTAGTGACTGACCATTCCCAAAAATACCTGTATGTCACATTTGCTATTAGGTGTAGTCATTTTATGGATGGCCTCCACCTTAGCCAGCTGTGGTTTCAGCCCCTTAGATTCTACCACAAAACCCCAGGTATTCCAACTGATCTTTGAAGAAGTTACATTTTTGAGGCTTAATTTTGATGTTCGCTTTATCAAGCTGGCGGAATACTGCCTCTAAATGATTGAGGTGCTCCAAAAAGGCTTGAGAAAAAACGTTAATATCATCAAGGTATAAAAAGGATGCATGACAGCTTCAGGTCACCAAGAATAGTGTCCATGGATCACTGAAACATAGCCGGGGTGTTAAACAGCCCTTGAGGCATCCAAGTCAGTTGAAAAAGGCCTTTGGAGGTGATTATGGTGCATTTTTCTGTTCCACCACTGGTAGTTCGATTTGCCAGTAACCTGATATCAAGTCCATCGCTGGAAAATAATGGGCTCCCCCTAACTGATCCAAAGCATTGTCAATCCTTGGCAAAGGGTATGAGACCTTTTTTGTAATACCATTGAGCTTCTGGTAGTCTATTACTACACGGTTGGTGCCATCCTTATTTTTTACAATTAGAATGGGTGAAGCCCAAAGACTCTTGGACAGTTCTAGCATCCCCTACTCCAGCAACTTGTCAATTTCATTAGTGACAATTTCTTCTGCTGCTCTCAATCCGTGGATTGGTTGAGACCTTATAGGGGGATGATCTCCTGTGTCCACTTGATGGACCACCCCCAAGCACACCCTAAGTCATGATCATTGACAACAAAAATCCCCTTAACCTTCTGAAATAAAGCTATTGCTTGGTCTTTTTGGTCTTCCAATAGCCATATTAAATTACTCCGTGGTACCACCATCATTACACTGGCCGGTGCCTCAACTGATAGAACCAAATTTGTCCAATGACCCAAAGTCATAAACCTGAAGGACCTCTTCTATTGGAGTCAAATGTAAACACGCTACTATTTGGCGTTGGCGGATTTGCATTGATTCATTATGGAGGTTTGATAACAAAACCTTAATCTTTCCATGGCCTGGAAGTATAATCCCTGGAGCCACATGAGGCTCAAACCGTGTTTGATGATAGAGCCCAATGACTTTCCCATATAGCTCAATAGGCACTTCCACCTCTAACTCGGTGTTCACTAAGACTTGATGTCCAGAAGGAATAGATATGGGCCCTGCAGCTCTAAGAGGTATCCCTTGATATTCATATATCTGCTGGGGAAGGGCCCATGTCTTGCTTCTTAATCAGAGATAGAAAAAAGGCATCACCCCATCACTATATGCAAGATTGATATGGCTCATGCGCATTGAATCCTTCGGCACTCCACTAGAGGTGAAGTAAATTGGGATCTGAGTCCCAAAATTACGAGGGTCTCCTCTGTCATATTAACAACAGCCCTGAAATGGCGCAGGAAAGCGGTTCCAATTAGCAAGTCGCAGTTTTTGTTTGGTAGCACAATTGCTGGAGCTACAACAACAATGGACCCAAAGCGCAGGGTAGCGCACTGTAAGCTCCCTCAGAGATGGTGCTTTCTGCTCCAGCAGTTCCATACACCATTCAAGGTCCACATCAGGTTTTAACGCCAACTTCGCCATCAACTTAGTGGAAACTATGTTGACTGGAGCACCGGTATCTATTATAGCGCAAACTCTATTTTTTGCTACAAAAAATATCACAGTATGTACACTCAAAATAAGAAGAATAATGAGTGTGTAATATTTGTACATTTATAAGATCTCTTTTTCCAAGGTAACTCATAATCCCTTCGCTGACTTTAAGGTATTCTTTAACAATGGCGTCTACCAGAAGGGTGACGTTTACTAATTTCAGAGTTGGCGCATCAGCGGCAGAATCCAGCTTGTATGAGGAAGCTTGATCAAGTATTTGACAGGCATACGGCTTCAATTGTTCTGGGGGGATTCTTCATCCGTTTGGCCTTGGCTTGAGCTCGCATTACTACGTTCACTCCTCCAACTGACTGCTTGTATAAAATTACATCATCGTACTGAGGGACTTCCGCGGGATATACTACTATTGATTCAGGGATGTTTTGGGTTGGAATCGCTGAGGTAGAGGGTCCCATCTCCACTCCGCTCCATCTTTTCTCTAATAGTATTGATTTCGGTATACATAATTCACACGGAAGTTATGGCAGAATTTTGCCAAGTGACCAGGGCGGCTGCATTCATAGCAGCTAACCCCATAAGAGCCACGTCCTTGATTGTCATAAGAGGGTCCAGGTCAGAGAGTTTGGGGTAATTTGGAATAACCAAGACCAGGTCAGTAAGATGAGTGCTGCAATCGGCGTAGCTAGGTCCTGGTCAGCAGCTAGGTTGCTGAAAGTTTTTGTGAATAGCCCATGGATGCTGATCAAACTGTTGAGTATAATTTGTCTGAGGACGAGGTGCAGAGTTATATTAAGGTCGAGGGTTGCTAGGTGAAATGTGAGTCAGACAAGAGTCTTCTCCTGAATAAGAGGGTACAGTAGAGGTGGTTTTCTTCCATTCCATATTTGGCGGTGGAAAGTTAGGGGATATGCGACGCAAAAAACTGTACAATCTTGAGCAGGGGAACATCGTCATCCAAAAGTGGCGAAATGACATTGTGAAGCTCTTGGTATGGCTTCACCTCAGAGGTCATGGCGATGAATATGTCAGCTTCCACTAAGTACCCTGCCCCAATAAGCACTTGAGTTTCCATTATAAATTGATCAGCGAACTCCAGGATAGTCTCATTTTGGCGGAATCTGATCGTTAAGAATTCCACCTTCCATTGTGACATCTTTGATGTACCCCCAAACAGGCGAAGCATGGTATCTTTTATATCCCTGTAGGTGACAGAGCTACTTGGAAAGTAACAGGTGACATGATCAGAACTCCCAACATCCAAGGTGGATATCAAAAGTTTAGCCTTCTGTCTATCAGATGCACCTTCCACTGCAAATTCAAACTATTTGAAGAAACAATGGATATTCCCATTTTGATCAAACAGAGGTAGTTTCTCGATATTAACCTCCTCATCCCATTCGTGACTTTTTGGGCCATACTGAGGGATGAGTTGGGATCCAAAAGCAAATTTCCTGATGAGAAGCTGGACCAGTGGAAGTTGGGATTTCCGTCACTTCAGGGGTATCATGGCCTTCTTCCATAGGTGGCACTGCCATTACTTGAGGGAATTGGCACTCTGACTTATATTTGTATCCAGTGCTACCATCCTGGGTGTAGTAGCTCCGACCAGCGTCATATGCTTCCTCGTATGATGCCCCCCTTGTTGTTCATCCTCATCCCTGTGAGAACACTGTGAGGCACTGGTCAATTTCCGCTCTGCATACTGCAGCTGTTCTGTAGTATCATCCAACCGGTTGGCAAGTTAATTGTTTTGTTGTCCCAAAAATTGAATTTAGCTAAACATGCTATCAAGCTGGTGCATGACAGCATTTTGTTCTTGAAGAAGTTCATTTTCTTTTTTGAGCACTGAGTCTAAGGTAAGTTTGAGTTCCTCATACCTGGCTTGTACAGTGTTTTGTTAATATTCCATATCAACGCAGGCTGTGTAAGACATGGCTGGCGACTAGAGCTTTGTAGTACTTTGTGGTTGATCAATGGGCCCTCTGTAGTGAGCACCACTGTTATAAAATTGGACGGTATCATTAGGATCTGCCATATTGTTCGTACAGGTCAAACCCACTGAACAACAGACAGACAATGTGGGGATCGTTGGTCCTTTGGACACACTTGAGAATATACTAAGATATAGGAGCAATCGCCCCAACCACTATTTTATTTTTTTAATAAATACAGCGACCTTTCGCTGTTCTGCTCTCTCTGCTATAAACAACTTACCTTCTATCAATCGTCCATCTCACTTATATACCACAGCTTTGGACGATACTGCTCTCATAGCTTGAACTATTCTATTCCGCCAATTCTCCTTGATTTCAGCATGTTATTCTTTAGCTCTCTATCGCCCTAATTGTAGGCGATTTAATTCTTATCCATTGAATGTCAATATTGCCTTATTGCCTTATCACCTTGTTTAGAGGTGATCCAATTATAGTCATTATAACAATATTGCCTCATCTCGAGGCACTTAAATAATTGTAACTAATATCATGTTCAGCGGATTCTTTTCAATCCGCTCTAGCTGTTCCAAGATTATCGTCCAGTCATATCAGAATCACAACAGTGAGCATGTGGGGGGATTTGTTGGGTGATGGTGGAGTGGTGTGGGATGAGGTGGCAGTGGCATGAGGGGCAGCTAGGCGCTCTTCACCATAGGGAATGTTGAAGATGGGGTTAAGTTGAGTGCCATAAGCCAAAAGCCCTGAGATCAATTCTTAATACAAAATCTGGGTTGGTAGATGTGAATGAGATTTGCAAATGACACTACCAGTATAGTGTCAGCAGGGAATCAAGTACAGGTAGTAGGAATGGGGGTATTTTTATAAATTAAAGGAGTCAACGCCGCCACTGCAACATCCTCCTCCGTTTGGAATCTAGTATTAAAATAGCCCTTGATAAGCGGAAATCAATAAATCCATCTGGTGCAAAGGCAGCAGTGGCAAATTCAATAACTGGTTTGTTGGCATATGGGAATAAAGCCCACATTCAATCCAGGGCAAAATTTGAATTGTGGAGTGAGGGATGGCGAGTGAGTGGGGGTGAGATGGGTAGATTCACGCAAGGTGAAGCGCTAATACTGCAGAGGGACAAGCCAGCCAGAAGAGTGTGGCGGACTATTTGAGCCAGTAAAACGCGTTTTCCCTTGGGGCGGAATATTCTAGGTGGTCAAATCACCGCTGCCAACATGGGAGCAGCAGGCAATGGATCCAAGGACATCAATGTAAAATGGTTGTGGCCAGTTAGCAATGATTAAACTTACTTTTTATAAATTTTTGCTCAAAAGTGGTATCAAGAAAAAAGAAAAAGCCTTAGTTTATGTTGATGATTGCGCAATTTTAAAGTTCTATTTGTAGGCTGGATCATCTTTTAGTTGGCGCTACGCTTTCTTGAGTAAAAATTTCGCGTCTTTTTGGTTTTCTTTTATACTTGAACCTTTCAATTTGTTTACTTAAGGTTTTCTCATGTGTCCAAAACTTTTAACAATCTAGAATGTTTTTAAAAGCAAATACTTACACTACTTCAATAAGAAATTCTCTCTAAAAATTTGATGTTATCAAATACCTTTATATGTATAAAAAATATTAGTTTTTCTATACTTAGATTTATCAATACGCTAAAACTATAATAGTACTAGATTTTAAGCAAATTGAATGTCAATTTATTCACCAGCTTGTATTTGCATCTCTTTAATTAGGAAATTGAGAGGATCATGTATGGAATGAATCATCAAAAAGTTAGTTAAAAGCTTTAAACATTTAACACAAAGGCTTTAATAATTAATGCTGAGAAAATAATTAAATTATGTTAGTAAAAAACTATCTAAGGTGAATACCTAGATCAGGTCCTCTGTAGCAAAAGTGATCTAGTACATACTTGATATTAGAAATATAATGCTAATAACGCCACAGTTGCCACAGTTAATGCCCATTAAATATTTAGGCCTAAATAAAGTCTAGTTGTGGGAAAGAATTGAAACCAGGAGAAAGTATAATTACAATTAGAAAGAACCTTAAGAAGTTTTGGATTGAACTTTTTTATGAAGCGAAAACTGCAGTTGCTAAATGTAAATGCATAGAGACAATATTATTGGCATTTGAGCAAGAAGTTGTTTATCTATTGATGTACCTATATCAAGCTTTTGAATATTTTCTTGCCACTCTCATGTTGAGTCTACATTCTTGTTTGTCTTCAGCCAAGACTGACAGATTTAGGTCAGCTAGTAGGAAATAGATGTGTGAGTGCAACATTTGTAAAATATTAAGAACCTCACCATTGACACTATCGATTGATAAAGTGAGAAGTTAGACCACAACAAAAGTATCATGGACAGTATGTATCAGAGCATAAAAAACTAAAAATACTTAAGTGACAAACCCAAGTAGTTGCCATCTAAAATGCCAAGGTCTCTCTAACTAGGAACACATATTAAAAGTCAACTTTTTGAGGTAAAATTTACTTTAGATGCTAACTTCAGCTTTACTTCAAAACTATGTAATCTTCAGGAGAGGCACAATTTCAAGCATTTTATGATTTATAGATTATTATAATGGAGCCAGAAACTAACAAAAGTCCCTCATTATTCAAGGGTATCCAAGCTATGAGGCTCAAGAAGTCTTAAGTGCTACCATGAAGTAAGAGCTTGGATTGAAGTTAAAAAAGTCTTGTTTTCAGAATGTATAAGTACTCAAGATGTGAAAAATATGAAAAAAGGGTATTGCAGATGAATATAAGAAGAGAAAAAAAAGTCAACAGCTATATGGAAAGATACTACTTGAGGACATAAACTTTGGACCATTGTGATTCTAAAACTGTCAACCGCAAAGGCAAATTTGATTTGATCTTAAGTACCATCCCCAACTTGTTATTTTTATAGCGTTAACTAAAAGGAGTGAGTTCTTCAAGGAGGTCAAAAAAGCATTTATGAATGTACAAGGAAACTACAAGGTTGAGGCCAATGTTGTTGCACATCACCAATATTTAAATACCAGAAAGGATTTTTACATGGCTTAGGATAAATACAACATTTTAAGCAGGGTGCTACAAACCAAATTTTTGATAAGACCAATGAGATTCGTTACATTAAGTACAATCAACCAGGCTACTTTTGGTGGAATTTTACTAATCAACAAAATTTGAATGAACAACCAAAGAAAAAGGAATAACTAGCCACCGCAGTGAACTGGGTCAACCTTTATACTGAGGATGAAGACAATGATAAAGATTCTGCTGAATACCACAGCAATTACTATGTGATATAAGCCCTCAAAGAAGTAGTGGTAGCTTAGAGATTAATGTTCCAAGAAGTCACAGATGAATCTAATTCAATTAACTTAGAATAAGATATTAAACCAACAGAAGTTATGGTCGCTTCAATGAAAGATTATACTAGTACACAAAAATCTATGAATATCAAAAAACTGGAAGCAGATACATTATTTAAGTCAACAAAAAAGTTAAAGGGTAAAATTAAGGCGTTTAGGAAGATGGCAGCTAAAGTACTGATAAGTGGGAACATCTTTGGGAAAGCTTTACCAAAGTAGAAGTTATCATGGATTTTAAGTATACCATTTTGGACAATAGATCTTTTATTAACACTATGTCTTTTTTGAAGTTAAAGAAGAGGCTCAAGTACTACTAGAAACTAGCTATAATTTTTAAAAATGCCAAACTGCAGGACCAGAAGTTACTCAGGCTCTGGGAGCTTACTTAGCGCAACCACAACAATCTGAATTTATAGTCTTGACCTCTTCAAATGTTGTGATGGATATTGACAGTTTAAAATTTTCCCATTGATCAAATGTTATTAAAATTTAAAGGAGAGCATTAACTTTGGTTAGAATTCTTTTGCTTCCTTTGTATCTGATCCTCTATTTTTATAAGATAAAGAGTCAAGACCAAAAAACAGCTTATGTGCATGATCAAGTTTGGATTTGATTTATCTTATTAGCTTTTATTGGAATTAAGAGATCTTAGAGGTGTCTTACCTCATTGGAGGCTATTAAAAAGACTACCTTTACACATATATGTGGAGTCCAAGATTGTTTATAGCAAACAACGAGTTAGGCCATTAAAATAATGGTCAAATTTCATCAAAAAATTATTTTTAAAATATAGAACCTGGAAGCCCTTCTTTCTCAAGATACTATAGTGCTACCAGGATTCCATGGAACCAGGTATACAGTAGAAATCTAAATAGTACTGGGAAATATATTTATATGACTGATAATGATAGATAAAGGACAAAGTGTGGATATTTAAAACTTAAAACTATTATGCTATATATATCTAGAACTCGCAATAGGAGATTCTGACAAGCTAGGTTTATAGCAGAAACTAATGATAAACGATGGGATTTAGAGAACCTTCTAGAGAAAAGTTGAGTATATCTCACAAGGGCTGCAACAATTATGGACTGTGCCAAGGAGAGGTGCATTTCATGGACATGTTCATAAAAGTCTATTTCAAATCAAAACATATTGTCAATTAAGGCTGAGAAATTTTTTTTGAGATCAACTAACTAATGGACGGTGGCTTGTTGATACCCATGAAGAGCCTCTGGGATTCGCCCTCTTGCTTTTACAAAAGAAAGATGGCGGGAACTAAGTTGCCATGGTTTATTGCCATATATAAATGGGTATTAAGAATGACTCATATACTATCCCAACAAACTGACGATTCATTGAGAAATAAAGGTCCAAGTACCTTTTCAGAAATGGTAAGGCTTCAGGCTACAGCAGATATAAATGTCGCCAGCAATTGATAGATCTGAGCTCTAATTAGAATGTTATGCTCTATGCAAATCATTTAGGATGCTGCAAGAGCTTTATGCCTCTAATTACATTCTAGAGAGCAATAGACGTAATCTTCAGCAACTTAAAAATCTCTTACTTGATCTACCTGGACGAAACATCACTTTAAGCCTTACATTCAAGTATAATATTCAGAATTTTTGCAAGTTCTATACACAACTTTAGCCTTGCAATTTAATTTGAACAAATCAAGTGCACATTTATAGAACGATAAATTTAGTTCTTTAGTCACAACATCAAAGGCAGAGGGATTAAGCCATAAAATGGAAATTTAGAGGCCATCTAAAAATAAATCACACTAGTGTATGTGAGACATTAAGGTCATTTTATGCATGGCTGGATGATAAGAAAGTCATGCTCCAATACATACATTGACGCACTGCTCACTTAATTGAGGTCAAAGGCATTTGATTTCTTTATGAAATGAACAAGAAGAATTTTCAAGTAAACGATGCCTTATGAAAATTCTTTTCATTATAACTAAATCTAAGAACGAGATTTCATTTATTTGGCAACGCAATTACTATTAGAACGTGAGCTATCCTAGATTAACTGAACGAAGATGAAATTGAACATCGAATATAGTATAACTTTAAAGTCCTCTTAATGACTAAAAAGAAATACAATGTCAACATGAGAGAGTGCTTAGACGTTAAATGAGATGTCAGGAATGTTCAATTTTAGGGTATGGAGTAACTTTTAGAGTTGTAAAAGATCATGCTTAACTGAGATTTTACAGAACATTAAAGGTTCAAATGGACACCTGTTATTTGGACTGTGCAACTTTAAGAGTATAATTTAAATATCATACATCAAGCAGGTTACAAGAATTTGAACGTTAATGGTCTGTTAAAACTACCAGTGTCATGGATTCTGATGACTGAAGTAAGGCTGGGCTTCTAGTCTGGGTTTTTTCAACCCAGTTGAAGGCTAGAATTCTAGTGAAACAGCAGTCCTAACAACTTGTAGGAGGGACGTCCTAGGATTACTATGAGGGTAGTAAAAGTTTATAATTTTCCAAAGGCTCCTATATCAAACCAAATGGCTGCAATGAAGGCAATCGTGGGCATTGCTGGAGATACCTCAAGGGTTGGAGAAGCATGGAAGATGAACACTACTCGTGGGTTGGCATTTGCTGTGCTTTTGATACTTGTCCCAAGATACTCTAATTCTTCACCATACCTCTTATAGTCACCAGGATCACTTGGTGGTACTGTCTCACAATTTTGAGTCAGTGAATTTTATAAATCAAACTAGATTGGTTTGATACATGTTCTGGGTTAGCAAAAAATTACTCCAAGATTGGTGGGGTGGATTAAACTGCCACGCGGAATTGGCAAAGGTATCAGGGCGTCAGTTACTTTAATAATATTAACTAAGGTGGATTTTTATGTTATATTGGTGCACTAGATGATCCAAAGACAGGAAATCTATTTCAGGATGAGCATACAGCTATCCTTTTTTCTTAGATGGCGTGCTAAATTGGCATGTTGGAAAGCCCTCTGGTTGACCAGATTGCACAAAGCTTGTGGTGGATTATTGGGTGTCAGGATTTGACATGATGAGCGAGTCAAACCCCCTTTTCCAGAGTTGAGCAACAATAAGTTGACTCTCATGCTATCAAAAACAAAACCTTCCCCTGAAGGCACCAATGAAAGTCTTGATCAGGAAGCATTACGCGCACAAGAATTGATGGAGACGCCTTCAGGAATTTCCCCCTGATTCTTGAACCTCAAGAGGCGCGACCCCCGCCAATGCAGTAATGATTCCAATGTATAACAATGAAATTGATGACAAGGCGGTCAATCTGGAAGGCTGTGAAAGATCTTTATCTTACAGGGCCACGAAGATACCTAAGCACCATGACACACACTCATCCTATAGATCTAGACGCTTTTTAATTCAATAAAGTAGTCTATTTCGCCCCATCTTTTTGTTTTAAATTCCTCTTTACTAGTTTACAGCTTCAAGCCTATCTTTGAACTCTGCTACAGTCAAGAGAACTGTTACGCTGAGATAAGTGGTGCTCACTACAGAAGCTCTGAGATGTCCAATTGAAAATGTTTATCATAAGAAATGGAGAACAATATTAATCAAAAATTCAACCTGGCCATTGATAAAGAAGCGTAACTTGATAGATTAATACCTTTAAGTACGAAGTACCTCATATTCAGCCTGAAAGTATAGAGTTTTGGGCCACCTTTCTGTTACTCTACTCTACGTTGACAATGATCAGTATCAAATCCAATGTTAGAGCCCCAATGAGCTTATTCAACAACTATTGATAGGCATCTACTCTGTTAGAGGATGATCCGGTTGCTCCAGCGCCTCTTCAGTGCCTTCCACAATGCGAGATTTATATACCTTAGCTATATATTACCATCAGGAGAATTGCCTTGGGTACCAAACGCTATCTCTGATTTTTTATCCATATTGCCATACACCACCCCCTACAATTAGTCAGGTTGCATCATCATAAAGTATCCTGACAACTAGGGCTTACTAAAACCCTATTCTTGAACTTTGTCAACTTTAATAACGCAGCCTCCTCCTTCATTCATGACAATTGGAAAGTCATTGTCAATAACTGTTACCTAATTAACAAAGCTTGATATAAAATCAAAGTTTTGGATAGCAGAAGCTTGGGATACCTTGAGGAACAGCTTCATCATAATATGCAGCTCCTTGAGGCCGCCTGGAACCAGTGCCTCAATCATACTGAAGTCTTCATGCGGACCCTCCAGCAGCATTACCAAGAGTTGTCCTCCCGCGATATTGCCTCTGGTAGTAAAGGACCAAAGGGTCCTAAGAGCCAGAAGTTCCAAAAGGTCTTGAAGAGCCCGAAGGTCCTGAAGGTCCCTGTGGGCCTTAAGGGTCAGAAGGGCCTGAAGGCCTTCTGGTCTCGCAGTGCCTACTCCTGGAAACCCTGACGATTCCTGGAAAAAAGAAGTTTTAAATGCCCTCATTGCCTCTATGGGATCAAATATGTAATGTGTCAGGGGTGCAATCAATAAGTGGACGGAATTCCTAATGACCCCAGGGTCACAATAAAGGCTTTGTCAGATGATTTGGCATTTTAGCTTATTCATTAAAGCTCACTGACAATTGCATCACAAAACTTGAGAAATCCTTTTGAGGGTTTATGACATGCTTGAGTAGCTTTTATAGCTAACTGATCCTCCTATGCACTTATTTAAGCTTTATAGGAGCAAGTTGCTCATAAAGCCTTCATTACCTCTCTGAAGCGAAATTGGGATGACATTCAAGAGGATCTCGAGGTTCTAAAATGGTGTCTGGATCAACAGGCCCCTCTCAAATACAAAAACCAAGATTTTTTGAACCTGCACCAATTTCTGGCATCAATACTCTTTCCACGCCTATTGTGACTAACTTTAAGCCTAGTTTTAAAAGAAATTTATCCTCCAGCCAGGAAAACATTTACTCCTTCCTATACATTTATGAAGTTCCATGGAAGAAGCTATCAACTGACAAGGATGAAGCATATCCACTCCTATCTGAATAGCACCGATTGGGAGATTATGATTCCCCATCTAAAAGAATGCCACACCTGGGAACAAGTCTGTACCGCCCTAATACAAGATTTGGAAGCAACCAAACCTTGGCCAACCAAAAGCAGGCGTTCATGGCATTCATCTGAACAAAGGAGAAAGCCTGGTGGAGTTCGCCAGCTGATTCTATGCCCATGCACAGCCCCTGGTAACCACCAATCATAATACTTTGGACAACGTTATTACCACTTTCTCTACACTTTGGGATCTTATTCTGAGGTCCAAATTACATGATCAGCCAGAAGAATAGTTTAACCTGCATCGGGGAAATTAAGGAGGCACTTAATGAAATTCCTGTTTCTATTTTGAATCCTATGTCTACTGCATCAGCCTCCTTTAGTTGCCCTCAGGTCCAAGTTGTCAAGAACCAGAACCCCCAGACTCGATGATCCTACTGCAATGGATTCCATAATAGTGCCAAGACTTATTGGAAGGAACTTAGCTGAGGATTCGGGAAAAGGGCCGCCAGCATGAAGGATGAGACTCTCATACTGGCATCCCTGTACTGCCTGAAGAATGTTTAGCGACCATTAATGAGCCTAACTCTGTCATACCAGAAGAAGATTATTAGTACCCATTGATAATAAAAAAATGATACTGCTTTTTTCTTATAAATCTCCTATGTTCCCCACTCTACCCCCGAAGTTTGGGACTTGGAACTTGAATCACTGTTCAAATCCAAAAACCCCTGTCCATGCCAATATTGATAGTGGTTCCCTATGATGTCATTTTATTTAAGTTATTGAAACGCATCAAAATTGCTCCAAACTTTCCCCAATATATGGAATAGGGCACAGCTGGCCCACAATTCAATTTGATTCATTGGGTCTTATTCCTCTCTACACATTAACTTTGAGAAGCTTATTTTGAATACCCCCACTGTTGCATTAGACAACCTGAGATATGACCTTCTTCTTGGGACTCAGTTTCTCTGAGGCTATTCTGTCATAATGCACTATTATGGTGGATTCTTATCCCTGCTGGGACACTAGGTCCTAATGGTTTTTGAAGCCTCTTTTGATTCCAAGACGGAGGTCAAGGCTTGGGCCTTCCTGTTGGAGAGTGAAGGCTGGATTGACCCAATTGAGTATCATGTAAGGGATTCTCATGTAAGGATGTCCCCTCCTGCATTTGATGGTCAAGAAGGCATTCTATTTTATCTTTCTAAGAAAACCACTATACCGCCAAAGTCCCAGGTTATCATTGGCACCCAGGGTCACGTCAACATCCCCTCTGGATACATGCTGGAGATCTAAGGCCTAGATAACCCATCTGTCAAGGAGGTCCTAGCCTATCTAGGAATTTTAGATCCCGCCTATGCTGAATCCATATTAGTGTTGCTAGATAACCTCATTGACAAGCCTAGGATGGTGAGACCTGATACTTCATCTACTTATGTTCTCCATCTCCCTGTAGAGACCAATAACAATGTAATCAGTTTTGAGTTTATGTGTCCTTGGGCTATAAACACCCCCATCGGTAGCTTTGGTTAACACCTGTATTGGGAAAAAGCTCACTAGTGAATAAAAGAGTTAGGTTAAGAAATTATTGAAGGGTTATTTGGTCCTTTTATTTGACCTCTACCTAAAATTTTGAAAAATGAATGGCATTTACATCATGTGGAGATTGGTGATGCGACCCATTTGACACCATCCCTACTGAAAAAGTAAGGTTGAAAAAGCTCAGGCAGCCGTTGAGCTCACGCAACTTGAAGCCAGGCTTTTGGTGCCTTCACGCAGCACTTGGGTCTCCCTCTCTTGTCAGTTCAAAAGAAGGATGGCAGCTAGTGTGTGGTGATAAACTATTGCTGAATCAACTTGATTATAAGGAAGGACAGTTACCCCTTGCCACATATTGACGACTCTCTCTTCCTGCTTGCAGGATTTCAATACTTCTCCGTTATAGATCTCGCAAACATATATCAGCAAGTAGAACTCACCCCAAAGCTTAAGCCAAATGCGCACTTATAGCCAACAAGGGTCTATTTAAAAGCATGAGGAAGCTCCAGGGACTTTACAACGCGTCGCCACCTTTCAATTTGCCATGGACGGAAAATTAGAGGACATAAAACTATCTTGTGTCTTCACATATTTTAACAATGACACTTCCTTTAGCAAATCTTCATAGGTTATGTGGAAGACCTATGGGAAGTCTTTAAGCATCGTAGGAAGACCTCAATAAAGCTTAAGCTTTCAAATTGCGTTTTTTTCCAATAAAAAATGGAATTTATTGAATACAAGGTCTCAAAAACTGGTATCCAATCCATCCTGGACAAAGTTGAAGACATTAAAAAGATGTTGAGCCCTCAGAGCCTTAGTAATACAAGTATTCATGGGCATGGTGAGCTACTATCATCAGTTCATCTCAAGGTTCACCAACTTGGCTGAACCTTTGGTTTATACTAAAGAAGAATGCGCTCTTCTAGTGGTGGCCTGAACAGGAACAGGCATTTTATGCGTTTTTATCGCTCTTTGATCTAAAACTATGCTAATCCATCCGCATTTTATGCGACCCTATTTGCTATTCATAACATTTAGTGATGTTGTAGTTGGGGCCATCTTAGCTCAGCATGATAGAATCAGGTCAATCACTAAGTGTCTTACTTCAGCAAGACCTTGACCAAGGCTAAATGAAATTATAGCATTATAAAGTGTGAATGCTTGGTTGTTTTGTTAGCAATCAAACATTTCCAGTCCACCTATATGGCATCCATTTTAACATTATCACCAATCATTCCTTGTTCTGATGGCTGCAGCATATTAAGGACCAAGACGGCCAGTTATACAGATGTGTCCTACTGCTGCAGAACTATCATTTTATATTATTCCATCGCGCAGAAGCTATTCATCAGAATGTTGATGGTATTTCTAGGATGCTGATACTGGCTGCTTTGACCCCAAAGAGGACTGACTGTATAATCTAAATGGTTGGCCCAAACAATGGGAATTGGAGACTTTTTGAACTTACAGATGAGCTTTGAAAAATTTCCCAAGATACTAAGATTAAGGAAGGAATGATGTATAAGAAAGTCAACAAGAAATGGCTCTCTTATATCCGTCCATCTTTTTCAAAATGATGTGATCTTAGAAGGGCATATGGTCATGGGACACAGGGCAGTGAAGAAGACCCACAAATGGCTAAAAACGATTCTATAGGGATCAAATGACTGAGATTATCCAAGAAAAACTAGAGGATTGTATGCCTTGCTTATCCCAAGGTTGTTCCAGCCCCTGATATCAGCACTCAGTTGTGTCCCCATCCGGTCCCTTTTATGGAATTAGCATCAATGTAGTGGGCCCTCACCTATTGGATTACATGGCCATAAGTATATCCTCTTGGCTATGGACCATTTGATCAAATGAATTAAAGAAATTTCTGTCCTCACTGCCACCACAAAATCCACGACCCTATTCTTTATTTGATTCATTTTCACTCAGCATGGATGCCCGCTAACTTTACTTTTGAACAATAGGCTATATTTCATCATGCTGGTAGTCCAAAAACTAACTTCAATTTGTAAAAATTAACCGAATTTTTACAACCCCTCATAATCCCTTAAACAACGGAGCAGTGGAACGTGTTAAAAGAACCCTCATCTCAATCCTGAAGAAGCTGGCCGCCTTTGACCCTACTCACTGAAACCATTATTCACCCAGCGCCTTACTTGCATACTAAATAAGCTACTACCAAATCATCAAGATGTTCTTTGAAGCTCTATTTAGGCGTGCCCCGGTCCAACAAGTAGCGTTCAGCACCTTCTTGATAACTCTATAACTGAGAACTTTGATTTAGCTATGAGGGCCTTAACCAATGAAATTGTTTGGTTCTAAGCCAGAGCTACGCAAAGCATTGTCACCACAACAAAAAGTGAGACATCCAAATTTAGATTAAGGCTGATCTCCTTAACTTATCTTTAATTAGATGCCCTCAATCTCTTTTTCACCATCTTTCAGAGGTCAACAGAAAAATCTTGAAGTTCTTTGGTCTGGACCTTATAAGGTCATTCATAAGGTGAACTCAGAGTTGTGACGGTTGAGGTTTTCCCTCAACATCACATTGCCCCGATCTTTGATAAGATTATAAAAGCTGGTGTGGATGGAGCAGGAGGTGGTGGAGTGTTGGTTCTAGCTAGGGAACAGGATGTGGTTGAGACTGAGGCAGGTCGGTGGTTGGGACTTGCGTCTGGGCTGGGTTCAAACAAGGCAGTGGTGAATAGATGAATTTAGGGTTTGAGTTGGATTTGAGTCAGAACTGCGTCAAGTCATAGGTGTGTTGGTTTTGCCACCATGGAATTCTATCAGTCCTAAAACGATGGTAGTTTGGTTATGTAATGTTCCAAAGGACATAGTTTCAGGCATGACAGAGGAGTCTGAACTATTCTTGCATTAGGGGGCTATGAGGAAAGGGACATGGGAACTAAGAGGTTCTTTAGTTACGTTTCATATTGACCTGACTAAATATACACTATAAAGCCGCTAAGTTAAAAGCCTTATCTATATAACTATTGTCTTTTGTGGTTTACGTTAGAATATTTGGACTAACAGTGGCCATGTTTAGCATTCACAAGAAGGAGATGAACTTTGATAGTGAGTTTGAGAGGGCTATTGCCTCTTTATACACCTCGTCTTGAAGTCAGGTCAAGTTGCTTGGGGTAAACATACTTGCTACTATCCTCTAAGGGGTGTTCATCCACAGCGGCTGTAGCATATGCACTAGAAGAATGGTCTCAGGAACTTTATCCGCCCTTTGGCCTTTGACTTAAGTCCTGCTTCCTAATTCTTTCATGGCTCATTGGAAGGAGCCAGTGCGTTACATTAAACGGAACTCATTTACTTTCCTGTCTTTATGGTGGCGAGCAAAAAAGGAGCCAGGAGCAGTTTTGTTTCCTAATGTAGTTCCAAAATAATGTGACGCTTTGGATTGTGATATTTTCAGCGGCAATTTTGCTTTGTGAGATATACCAGGCTTTAGAGTGTGTGTCTGGAGTGGTGGGAAAGTATTAGGACCAGTGAAGGCCAGAGAAAGGATTCCTTAAGTGTTGAGTTCAGAGGAGTTGGAGCTGATCCATAAGACTTTTAGCAGGGCTCAGTTCCAGAGGCAGTTGGCAAAGGTGGCAGGGGGTAAGGATTCATTCTCCTTACCTTTGAGCCAAACTTTTTGATGGCCTTGTCAGTGAAGCTGTCAAACTGGGCATGGGAACTTTTGGAGGAGCAGGAGGGGCTGCCAGGCTCAGCAGGTGAGTGTTTGGATTGAATTGACCGGGTGTTTTGTCAAGATGAGGCGTAAAAGTCAGCCTAGTCAGTGTTGATGCGGTGCTGCCAGGGAAGTAAGACCAAGGAAAAGTATGGTCAAATTCTTTTGCGCTGGCAAAAGCAGCACAGGCGCCAGAGTCCCAGATTCTTAGCATGTTCCGTCAAAGTTTATAGGATGATTTGTTGTTGGCAATGCAGCAGTGAGACCTGCGGCAACGTTGAAGGAAGAGGTGGCCTTGGCCTTGAAGTTGAAGCGGCAGGTGGGCTTGATGCAGGATCGTTGGGAGTTATGCAGTCCCCAGGGGTTTTCGTGATCAGGATACAGTGAGACGGGAAGGTTTAGAGTGTCAGGGAAATTGGAGCGCAGGAAGTCGCTGGGGGGAAAGACCCAAGCCAAAGAAGTGACAACAAGGCCAAGTGACCCAACAAAACGAAGAGACGTCCTAAACGGTCAGTATTATGTTTCCATATGAATTTGTGGAGCAAAACGCGCACCAAAATGGCCACAACCATCAGGTGCAAGAGGCCCTGGGAGCTTGGGAGGGTGGCGTAAAATTTAGGACAGAGGGCTGCAAAATAGGAAGTGGCGGAGCTGGAGGAATAGGTGGCAGATTGGGTGGAGGGCTCACGTACAGCAGTAGGTGCAAACCAGAGCGGAAAAAGGACTCCAGCCATCTCAGAACTTCGGTGAGGTGTATTTTAAGTTGAAAAAACCCAAAAATATACAGGAAACTTTCCCAAAAATCCTAAACTTTATTAGAGTGATCAAGATATCTGATAAAAGCAAAGAGTTTCTCAGCTTGGGACTTAATTTAAAGGAGAATGATTAACAAATCTTCCAAATGGTTATTGAAATCTGATCTGAGTCACAAATTCTTCGTTATTCAACAAAATCAAAATTTTTAAATTTGGCCAAATTTTTGTAACCTCATATTGTGTAATTTTCTGGGTTATAGGCTCGATTCCCATCTGGTCTTTCACCTCAGATAAGCCATTTTCCTCAGCCCTGGATGGCAAATCTAAAACCCATTTTCTGTCAATGACCTTAGAAAGGTCATCAGTGAACCTTAGGAGTTCTGGTCTTTTCCCTAAAGGCTTGTTGGACATGGCTTTAGAGGGGCGGTTAATTCCAGGAAATATGTCACTAGCTGTGACACAGGGCTGGTGCGCAGCTCCAAGGGGTTTAGTTATGTGGAGGAGGAAAAGGAGAGTCAGGAGAAACCTGAGGATGAGGGTGAAGTTCCAGAGTCAGAGATTCTGGTTTAAGCTCCTGTTGGGATTTTAGATGATAAGCAAGCCAAAATTCCTGCTCCCAAATTGAGCCTTGAAAGATTGACTCTCAAACCAGCATGAATGGAACCTTATCCTGAAGGCACTAAAACTAGATTTGATCAGGAAGCATCATGCATAGGAGAATTGGTGGGATCACCTTCAGGAATCCCATCTTCATTTATCAAATTATGAGAGGCGCCGCCCCCACCACTGCTGTCATGAGGATGACATAGTACAATAGGGAGCCATCCAGGAGATCGATCCAGAAGGCAGTAAAAGATACTGATCCTACTGAACCACGAAGGTCCCTGAGGCAGCATGTCCCCACACGCCCTATAAATATTGACGCTTTCTAACACAATAAAGTAGTCCATATTCTCTCCATCTTTTCGTTTTTTGACCTTTACTACTTAATTTAAGCTTTGAGCCCATTTTTGGACTTTGGCATCAGTCAAGAGAACTGTAACACCAAGAGAAGTGGTGCTCACTAAAGGGGGCTCCAAGCTATCCTAAGTGAAAACGTCTACTCACGAATAATGAAAAACACTAGATTCATGAAGATCAATCTGCTGATCAGTCAAGAAGTGTTGCTCAATGGATTAGTACCTCATGTTATGAAGTGCCACCCACAAAGCCTGAGAGTTTATAATTTTGGGCCACGTTCCAGTTCTCCCTGCCATAGGTTGAAAAAATCAGTACAACTTCAATAAGGGAACCTTAACAACATTGTTTAACAGTATAAAGTGGTATCTACTCCATGGGTTCCCGCTCCAGCTGCTACTGCGCCTCTTCCATGCCCTCTAACATGCAGCATCTTTATACCTTGGCCCAGCTTCCAGCTGGAGAACTGACTCTGGGAACTGAGTGCTACCTTTGAAACTTCGTCCACTCAGCTATTCATCTACCCCTCCAGCTAGTCAAGTTGCACCATCATGAACTCTCCTAAAAACTTGGGTTTACCAAAACCTTACACTCTCATGTCATTAATTTTTTCAACGTTCCCTCCTCCTTGTCCACGACAATCAAGAGGTCATTATTGATACCCTCCAATTAATCAATTAAGCCTAAGGTCAAATTGAGGTGTTGGATAGAAGAAAATTTGGCTACCTCAAAACCAACTGCATCATATATCCAACTCCTAAAAGCTGCTTGGAACCAGCACCTCCACCAAGTTGAAGATCTGGTATGGGTCCTGCAACAACGCTATTGAGAGCTGGCCTCTCATGGCTACATTTCTGGAAGTGAAGGATCTGAAGGACCTAGGGGGCCAAAGGTCCTGAAGGATGTGAGGGTCCTGAATGACCTGAATGTCCCATGGGCCTTGAGGGCCCTCTGGTCCTGTAGCACCTACCCCTGGAGACCCTGACAACCCTTGGCAAAAGGATGTTTTGGCAGCCCTATCTGCTTTATGTGATTAAATCCATAATGTAGCCCAAAATGTAAACTCCGATTAGACATAATTTCCATAAACCCTAAGGTCCACGTTGAGGCATTTTCAGACGAAATGATATATTATTTCCTTCACCAAGCTTACCAATAGACGCATCTCTCATCTCAAGCAAATTAATCAATAGTTTGAGACCTGTTTGACCACCCTCTAGAGTCAGCTTCGCCTTCAAGGCGCCGATATTCAAGACTTAAAGTAGCATGTTGCCCATGAGGCTTCCATTTCCTCCCTCAACCAAAATTGGGACAATATCCAAGTGGACCTCGAGGGTCTAAGAGGACAGATGGACCAGCAGGTCCCCTGTGACTATGCAGAGAATGAGATCTCCAAGCCAGCACCAATTCCTGGCACTAACACCCTCTCCACTCCTCATGTAACTAAATTTAAACCTAGTTTTTAAAAAAAGGTTCACCACTGGCCAGTAAAGCATCGCCTATTTACTGTATTTCTATGAAAGTTCCATGGAAAAGCCACCAACCAGCAGAAAGTAAAGCATATCCACTACTGCCTTAATAGCACTGCTTGGGAGATCATGACTACCCACTTGACGAAATACAACACCTGGGAACAGGTCATATGGCCTTAATCCAAGAATTTAGAGCAATCAAACGCTGGCCAATCAAAAACAAGAATCAATGTGTATATACCTGAATAAAGGAGAGAGCCCCATAGAGTTCGCCAGCTGTTTCTACACTCAAGCACAGCCCTTGGTTACCACCAATCATATTATCTTGGACAACGCCATCACCACTGTCATCTCCACATTGGAATTTTATCCTGAGGTTCAAATACATATGATCGGCCAAAAGAATGGTTTCACCTGCATTTGAAAAATCAAGAAAGCGATTAACGAGATCCCTGCATCAACCCTGCATTCCAAGGCTACCCCTTAGGTGCCTCCAACCATTCTCAGGTCCATGTGGTTGAAAAACAGAATAATCCTTGATCCCAATGCACCTACTGCAATGGTTTCAGACACAGCGCCAAGACATGCTGGAAACAATTTGATAAGGAGTTGGGAAAAGGGCTGTGTAAAAATTTATTGGTTCTTTTTATCGGCAAACAACCCCAATAAACTTATTACTTCACAGGTTCAATTCTTGTGCACTTTGTCTGCGTTGTATAGTATATTATATTATTAGTTGATAATAGTATGATGACTATTATCTGTAGTTGAGTGGAATTATTAGATCTTGGCCCAACGCTTGGCAAGTATTCCAGCTCAAAATAATTGAGATGTCTTGATATAGGAATTCATTCCTTCATTTTGTCCAACCCAATCTTCTCTGAGATTCCCTGGTGACAGTCTCTTTGGTCTAACACACAGTCGGCAGCAATCCTCAATTGTTTCTCTTTCTTCTCTAGATCCCCGCTCAGATCTTTACTCTTTTCCCAAAAGAGTCTCCCAATTATTGCACACAGCAATAATATCCTTGAGAAGAATAGAACAATGAGAAAATAATAATAACTTACTCTTAAACTATATACCGGATGAAAACTATAGATCTATATAACTCTGTTCTAAACTCTAATTTTTTTATTATGAGTATATTCTAGGGAATTTATAGTGAAGATTAAGTCATCTAACCCTCAGTTGACACCTCTTCGATGAAAAGGCAGCCGTTGCTGTTGAATCACCCATCCTCGTCTCAGCAGCGATGTTCTTCCCCATCCTGGCTAGGATTCCATCATTGGACATCCTTGAGACCTAAACGGAAAGAGTCAGAAAACGTGTCCCTAACGTTTTCCTATCGATCCAAGCGAACCAACCATATTTGGCAAGTGACCTGCTTAGGTAATGGAACTTGTTACCCATTAAGTCAGGTCGCTAACCTTATGATTGATTTTCTAGTTGCATGCGGCATCACTCGCATCACAACTTACTACTCATTTCCAATCAGCTAGTGATGAAACCTGACCAATCTTAATTGGTACACCTGATAGTTAATCACTATCAGATGCTCTATTTCATCAGCAACTCCGCCCGACGAGATCTTAAGTATTCATCAAGATCAATCCACAACAGATACGACCAGGCGAATATCCCAAAATCCCTGAACATAGTTACTATGAAATTAGGGTCCACCAGATTTCCAATTCACCTTGCATTAGGGAATTGTCTTCTAGCAATTCCTAGCAATCTAGCAGGCTATGAATATGGGCAAAACCCAACAAGCTGTCAGCATGAAGCATGAGGCACTCCATGCTGACATTTTTACCACAACTCAAGAATTATCCATGACCTCAAAGAGACCTGGAGCTATATTACCTGAGGAAGTTCTGGTACCCATTGATAATGAAGAAATTGATACTGCTATCTCTTCTTCTAGTGACTCTCCCATGTTCCTCATGCTACCTCCCCAGTTCAGAAGTCTGGTTACCCACGTCGCAGTTTGAGTTCATAAGATTCCAATCTCTTGCCATAATTACAGTGGTTCTCTCTAAATGTTATATTGTACAAGATGATGAGGCGTATCAAGATCACTCCAGACTTGCCACACTATATGGAGTACAGCATGAATGGCTCACAATGTACCCAATATATAGGGGCCTATTCAGCAATACCTATCCAATTTTGGTAAGCTCTCAGTAAAAACCCCTGCCATTGCACTAGATAACCCGAGCTATGTCCTTCTTCTTGAAATCTTTTTCTTTAAGACTACTCAGAAGTAGTACATTATGATGACAGGTTTTTATCTCTACTGGGGCATCGGATCCCCTAATCTTTGAAACCTCCCGTGACTCTAAGACAGAGGTCAAGGCCTGAGCTTGCCTATTTGAGAGTGAGTGTATAATCGATCAACTTGAATATCATTTAAGGGACTCTTGGGTCCAGCTTTCCCACATGCTGTTGATGGACAAGAAGGCGTGCAGATCTACTTACCTAGGGCAACCATTATACCTCTGAAGTCCTGAGTCATTGCTGACACCCAGGTCCATGTTAACATCCCCTCCAGATACCTGCTGGAAATCTGAGGACTAGACATCCATCTGACAAAGAGGTTAGATGTTTAGGAATTCATGATCCAACTATGCTGGATCTATATCAGTGTTTTTGGCTAATCTTATTGACAGACCTTGGGTAGTAGGCCCTAACAATCCCACCGCCTATGTCCACCTCCTACCAGAAGAAACTGTCAATGATGTCCATAATAATGGTGCTCAAGGGACTTTGGGTTGGAGATGCCCTTGTCAGTGGCCCTTGGTCAACACCATTATCAGAAAGAATTTCACTGAAGACTGACAGTGCAAAATTCAAGAATTATTAAAGGAGTATTAAGACCTATTTTCAGCCTCAACCTATGACTTTGCAAGAATGGACGGGGAAATATATCATTTGGAGACTGGGGACGCTCCCTTTCTGGTCCTGACCTTACCAAAAAAGTAAGGTTGAAGAAGCCCAGTTGGCGGTGGAGCTTAGACAACTACTCAAAGCTGAACGCTTAGTGCCTTCGTGCAGCCCTTGGTTCTCTCCCCTCCTGCTGGTTTGGAAGAAGGATGGCAGCCATAGGGTGATGATGGACTATCAATGGCCCAACTCTATCATCAATAAGGGCAGTTATCATGTTCCCTAAGTTAAACTTTCTCTGACTGATCGCTGGATCACAGTACTTTTCTGCAATAGACCTTGTCAGTGGATATTGACAAGTGGAGCAGTTCCCCAAAGATCAAGCCAAGTGCACTCTCATAGTCAACAAAGTGCTATTCACGCCCACGAGGATACCCCAGGGCTTCTTTAATGCGCCTGCCACTTTAAAACTCACCATGGACGGGATCCTCAGGGACTTGAAGCTATCATGTTTCCTCATCTATCTTGATGACATCACTGTCTTCTCATTAACTTTCAATGGACATGTATAGCATCTTCAGGAAGTTTTCAATTGGCTCCAGAAGAATTTGTTAAAGCTCAAACTTTTAAAGTGCATTTTCTTTCAGTCAAAAAAGAAGTTTTAAAACAAGGTCTCAAAGGATGGCATCCAGCCCATACCGTACAAAGTTGACGCCATATAAAAGGTGTCGCGCCCTAGAGCCTAATGAATATTCAATTATTCCTTGGCATGGTGGGTTATTATTAACATTATCCCTCATTTTTTTTGACCTAGCCGAACCTCTACTTTACCTCCTGCATGAAAACGTGACTTTTGAGTGGCGGCAGTGACAAGAATAGGCTTTTAATGCATTATGACTGCTCTTTGTACTAAACCCGTTTTTGTTCACCCATGTTTTGATCAACTGTTATTGCTGTTCATAGATGTGAGCGTTGTCGCCGTTTGGGCCATCCTAGCCCAGCATGACGAAAATCAGATTGCCCACACAGTGGCCTATTTTAACAAGACTCTGAGTAAGGACAAACGGAACTATAGCGTTAATGAGTAGGAATGCCTGGCTATCTTGCTAGGATTAAACACTTTTGGCTCTATTTTTATGGCACCCACTTTACCATTATCACTTATTATTCCTCTCTCCGGTGGCCCCAGCAGATGAAGGACCCAGATGGACGTTTAGCCATATGGGCCTTGAGGCTGCAGAGTTATGATTTCCCCATAGTCCACCATGCATCATGATCAATCCAGAACACTGATAGCCTCTCTAGGATGCTGGTTCTGGCTTCTCTGAACTCCAAGGAAGACTAATTATATATTCTGATTGGTTGACCTGAACACTGGGAGTTAGAAACTACTGAGGTCCAAGATGAGCTAAAAAAGATGACCCAAGACACTCAGATCAAGGACGGGATGCTATATAAGAGTTTCAATAATAAATGGCTCCCTTATCTCCGCCCTTCTTCCCAAACTGACGTTATCTTAGAGGGCCATAATACTGTGGGACATGGGTCAGTTTAGCTGAACACAAATGGTTTAAGCCACAGTGTTACTGGTACTGAATGATGAAGACCATCCAAGAGGTCCTAAAGGCCTGTATGACTTTCTGATCACAAGGCTGGTCCAGTCCTCATTATCAACATTAAGTCGTCTCCCCAACAGAACCCTTAAATGTCTTAGCATTGATGTGATACGCCCTCTTCCCACTGGATTGCTCGGCCATAAATATATCCTCCTAGCCGTATAATATCTAGCAAAATGGGTTGAAGAGATTTTGGTCCCTGCTGCAACTGCAAAACCATGGCTCTCTTTCTTATTTAATCCGTTTTCACACAGAATGGTTGCCCACAGTTTTACTTTTGGACAATGAGTTAAATTTAGCCTCACATGTAGTCCAATAACTTACTTCACTTTTTAGCACTACATAAATTTCGATGCCCCCTATAACCCTTCCACTAACGGGGTATAGAATGCACTAACTAAACTCTTGTCTTTATTTTACAGGAGATGCCCCTCTGATCTTGCTCGCTGGAATCATTATATACCCAGATCCTTGATTACCTATAGAATAAGCTAACATTGAGTCACTAAATTGTCCCTCTTTGAAGTTCATATAGACTTCTTCCCCAATTCCCAAGAAGCATTCGGCCTTTGCTTGAGTCTCCGCTCATGAGAACTCCAATCTAACCATAAGGGCCTTAGCCAATAAAATTGTCTGGCTTCAAGCCCTAGCCATGCAAGTACATTGCCATCACCACCAGAAGGGAACATCCCAAAATAAAGTCAGCTGAACCTTTTGCTCATTTTTAATTAGTTAAATTTATTATCTTTTATCACCATCAACCCGGAGGTCAACAGAATAAGCTCACAGTTCTTTAATTGTAACATATAAGGTCAATCATAAGGTGAACTCTGAGTACTCCAATGCTGACGTCAATCAGGGGACACTGGTGTATTGAGTGCATGGCTGTTTCCTCTGGCTCTATACTACCCTCTAACAGGATCTTAAGGGGGGCATTTTTAGGATTCAAGATTATGAGCAAGCTGAAATCCCTACTCCTGAATTGAGCCTCAACTGATCAACTCTTTAATTAGCATGAACAGAACTTTATCCTGAAGGCATCAAAACTAGATTTGATCAGGAAGCATCACGAATAGGAGAATCGATTGAATCACCTTCAGGAATCCCATCTCCACTTTAAAAATCATGAGAGGCGCCACCCGCACCACTGCAGTCATGGGGATGATGTAGTACAATAGGGCGCCGTCCAGGGGATCAATACAGAGGGCAGTAAAAGATCCTGATCCTATGGGGCCATGAAGGTCCCTGAGGCACCATTTCCCCACACTCCCTCTAAATTTCGATGCTTTCTAACACAATATGGTAGTTTATATTCTCTCCATCTTTTCTTTTTTTGACCTCTCCAATAATTTTCACCTTTGAGACCACTTAAGACTTTGGAAAAAGTCAAGAGAACTCTTACGCCAGGAGCCCCCATTTAGGTTTCTGAGGTCAAGAAGATGAATGCTCCATAT
The DNA here is from genome assembly GCA_022478985.1 of Massospora cicadina. NCBI lineage: Eukaryota > Fungi > Entomophthoromycota > Entomophthoromycetes > Entomophthorales > Entomophthoraceae > Massospora > Massospora cicadina. Next base: position 70,566 of record JAKSZP010010742.1, on the reverse strand, counting down.
TAATTTCACAAGAAGCTGGTGAATCTGGTGTCCCAGATTAAACCGCCCACTTCTTTATTCAAATTTTTAACAGTGGAGGTGTGGGAAGGTCCTGGAAAGAAAGAGTGCGGAAAGGTCCTGAACTTGGTGGACCTGGGGCTGAGGAGAATTATGTGGATGAAGAGTGGGCAAGAAGATATGGATTGCCATTACAGGAGGATGAATTCACATTATTGATGGATGCCACCAAAAGGACTAAGGTCTGGTGGGTGCAGGCTAGGGCTCTGTTGAGACGAGGTCTGAATGAGTTTAAAGAGAAATTTAATGCTTTGGCACATCTGCCTCATCCAGTTGTTCTGGGGATGAGGTGGTGGCACTAGTTCCATCCGCAATCTGATATGTTGGAAAGAAAGTGCCGTTGTCGCCTGAGGGCTCAGATGTGTGAGGGTGAGAGTTTCAGTCCCAGGGGTCATCAGTGAAGTATATGGGGAAAATTCTTTAGTCACGCCCTTGGAGGGTTTTCTTGAGGATTATAAGAATTTTGCATCGTTGTTTGAACCCAAGGGTGAGGCGCCTTATTCGCCTATGGGGGCTTAGCATTTGGTTTCCAGTTCAGAGATGGCTCTGAGTTTCCAAGGTGATGCCCAGTTTATACATTAATCTTTTGGGCTCAGGATGCTCTTGATGTCTATGTCCACAAGATACTAGATCTGGGTTTGATTGTGCCGTCAAAATCACCTGTGGTTTCACTGGTATTGCTTGTGCCAAAGGCGAGTTAGGATTGCGTCCTTGTGTGGATTTCCAGTGGCTCAACGTGGTGACAGAGCCTTACCCATATCCGATGCCACTCATGGAAGACATTTTACCCATGATTTTGGAATGTGTGGTGTTCACCAAATTGGATCTGGTTAATGCTTTCAATCAGATTCCCATGTGGCTGGAGCACCAGTGATATACCGCGTTCAAATGCAACTCAGGGAATTACAAGTATCAGGTTGTGCCATTTGATTTTCGCAATGCTCCCACCATCTCCCAACGTATGATTGAATGTGTGTTAGGGGACTTGGTGGGTAGGTGTTGCGTTTCCTATAAGGATGATATTCTGGTATTTTTCAGGTTGGTGCAAGATCACGTGAGGAATGTAAGGAGTGTGCTGGAGGCGGTAAGACAGGCGGGCTTGAAGTTGAGCGAACCAAATTTGAGTTTAATAGGGACTAAGTGTGCTTCCTGGGGAATGTAGTTTTCCAGGGGTAGCAATATGTCACAATAATCTGTAAGAGGTGTGGGAGTGGAAGGACTCCAGGAATCAGAATAATGTGTGAAGTTTTTTTTTTGGGGGGGGGGGGGTGGTGAACTTAATGAGGAGGTTTTCCAAGGATTTAGTCAAATGGGTCGTGCTTTTGAAAGGTTGACCAGAGATCTACTTTTCGTTTGGGAGTAGGCTGAGAAAATGGCATTTATGTGGGTAAAAATGATTCTGCTGATAACCCAGTTCTGGATCATCCTGACCCAAAAAAGCCGTTTGTAGTGGAGACTGACGTGTCAAACTTAGCACTTGGAGCAGTGCTATTGCTGGAGGGTGGCGATGGAGTTGAGCATCCTATAGTTACTTCAGCTGGAAGATGGTGCCTGCTAAGACGAATTACCCAAGCTATAATAAAACACTTTTGGTAATAGTGGCGGCATTGGGAGATAGCAACACCACCTATTGTACGCCAAGCATCTGGTTGTAATATGGACTTATCATTGAGCCTTAAAGTATTATAAGTCCCCGCGTATGATAAATAAAATACAGGCCTGGTGGCATTTAGATTTGGTTCAGTATGAATTGCGGATTGAGTATAAGCTGATAAAACAGAGCATCTTTCCAGAGTTGCTGAGTCGTTATTCAGGGTCAGTGTTTTCTGAAGAGAAGTTGAAGAGGTTTTACACAGCTACAATGTTACCAGTGAGTCTTTTTGCAAAGATCTAAGGTTGGAGAGAAGTTCTTTCAGGGAGAATTTAGACTGCGCAGCGGAGGAGTGAGTTAGGCCAATAGATATGGGATGAGACGAGAGAAGGGGAGGCTAGCAAGAGACGTGCGGGGTTCTCAGTCCAGGGGAGGTATTATTCGCCATGAGGGAAGGATCTGGGTCCCAGTGATGAGTTTGCAGCAGGAGTTGTTGGCAGCTAACAATGATCAGCTTTTGGAAGAACACCTGGGCGGGGAGAAGATGCTGGACTTGGTTCATTGTCAGTATTCGTGGAGGGGAGTGGGTGCGGCAGTATGAAAGAATGTGGAATGATGTGTGGTGTGTGCGAGGTTGAAGTCCCATCATGTGGCGCCAGGGGGATTGAAGCTGCTTCAGATTCTGTTCAGGCCGTGGGCCTCTGTGAGTGTTTATTGATCAAGGGATTGCTCAAATCCTGGGGGATAAACGCCCTAATGATTGTAGTGGATCGCCAAATAAAGAATGCAGAGTTTTTCACTTTTTAGTAAACCATTACTGTGATGATAGCGGGTCAGGTTTTTATTAATGAGTTTTTTACTGACATGAAGTGCCGGAGGAACTTGTGTCAGAGCGGGATCTAAGTTCAAATCTCAGTTCTGGCTGCATCTGTTAGTAAACTTAAAGATAAAGTCCTTCCATTTGTCAGCTTATCATCCCCAGTCAGATGGCCAAACTGAGAGGGTACTTCAGATAGTAGAGTAATATTTGAGGTGCTACATCTTGGGGCGTCAGGATGATTGAGTGAGTTGGGTAAAGTTGGCGCATTTTCATACAACAACTGTCATGGCCAAATGACATCATAGTGGGGACTGACCCTAAGATAAGGCTGGGCGATATGAGGCCCAGAAGGTGAAGCTTCAGGCCCTCCCTGACCTCAGGCACAAACTAGACCAACACTGGGTACAAGCCAAGTATGCCCAGCTTAATAATAGTGAGGTGCCTAATGCCCAGCCCTTTACGTCAGCCCAGGCATAAAAATGGACGGTTTACAAAATTAACATGGACAGTTTGATTTGGTTAGTTGAGGAACGGGGTTTCAAAACCTGTTCCATTTATGAAATCACACGTTCAGGTTGGATCCAACTTCAATTGATTACTTGAGTGAAGTCAGTTTTGGTGTTTGCTACCAATTTGGATGGCATTGTTTTCCTATTGGTGGATCAGTTCTTGGGACCACTTAAGAAGACCCCAAATTCCCCTAATGAGGTTTAATTATGTTTTCCACGACCAACATTCCTTGTTGGTTGACTTCCCAATAAACATTTTCCTGTTTTACGTTTTTATTTATGATCTTTCTAACAATCCTGTGCGTGAACCTCTTCAAGGAGGTCTCGCGCTCCATTAACCTTGCCATTTTGGACACAATCAAGCTATCCCCTAGTGCACCATTGGTTCTCCCAGGTTCCCTCCAACCTGGGTCGCTTACCCCCTTCCTATTTGTGCACCGCATCATTTTTGGTGGTTTAATTATTATTAAATTGCACTTCTCTGCTTAAATTTTTATTGCTCCAGCACCCTCATCTAGGCTCTAATAACTTTCATACTAATGGCTAGTTCCCAGGCGTTGGCCTTGTGCACTGAGCACTACCACGCTAGGAACAGGAGAATTATAGACACTCTCTTTACATTAGTCGACCAACCTCTCAATTTTATGTGCATGAACTTTTCCATGTGGAACTTTTCTGAGATGTAAACGATGGGCGCCAGCTGTGAGCTTTGTCTGTGATCAGCCGCACTGCTGTTTCCTCTTTTCCCTGAAGGTTGGAGCAACTTGGCGTTATTATGGTTGCCTCCAACTGGAAAGTACCCACCCTTCATGCTTGTACCTGGTGGATATGGATGCTTCGAGGTCCAAAAGTCATAATTCCCCAACTTTCTACCAAAATTACCAAATTTGATGTGAATAAACGAGTTTTACTTTGCCTGCGCTTTCAGATGATGCCAACGGAATTGGCATAGATGGTCCTGGGGTATTGACCTTAGATAACGTCAGCCATTCCATTGCTATCAAGGTATAGGGTCGTTCGCTTCTAAAAATGTTTTTTATAATGAAAACCTTATCTCTACCTCTGAGCCGTTTCTTAGTTCTTATGCCCTGGATAAGGACCCTATTCTGGTATATCAGATTACCCCTGAGAACCCACGTTTGACCCCTACCATGATCAGGGGAACTCAGGAAGTGGAAAAAGAACTTCGTGTGAATTATAATAATGTATATGCACCTGCAGAAGGTGTGGTGGGATATGTGGCCTCAGTAGTAAGAGTGGCCCACTATCCCTCCCCCTTCTATGGTTCCAAAACATACCCTGATGGCTTGCTCACGCCAGAGGAAGAAATTTCAGGTGAGTTAGTGGCGTTTTCTGCTTAAATTCCTATTCTGGATACTTCTTATTGACCGCTACCCTTACATCCCATTTTGGGGAAGTTCAGCACAACTATTTTAGTTGATACTGGTGCCTCTATTATTTTTATTGACCAAGACCTTGCTGACTAAGATGAGTTGAGTTACTCCCCAGGTGGTATTGTTAGAGGCGGGGCTTCTCAAGGTATCCCTACGCTGAACGTCATGGAGTAAATGTACTACCAGGTGGACGCCTATCTTCTGTCTGACCATTTTCAAGCTATCAGAAACCTCTTGTTCCCCATTATTCTGGGTGTAGAATGGTGGAGAAAGTTTGACGTCAGGATTAATTTGAAAGAAAACACTCTATCATTGTCTTTGTTAAATGGTCACAAGTTTATTCCTTTGTCGGAGGAGAACGCCTAAGGCAAATTGCCCCATTGGCCCAATGTTCATACTCTTAATATTGCCCCTTTGCTGAGGCCCTCTGTGGAGGTTCACCTACCTTCCTTTTTGGAGGGGTTGGAATCTACTTTTGATGCAGCATCTGCTAACACACTTCCTGAGCACACTGAGTTCAATTGTGACTTCAAGCTCATGGTGAGTCTATTGTGTATATCTTCCCCCATTTACCCATTAACTGTCCAGGAGGAAGAGGCCTTGGATGTGCGAATGAAGGAACATTTAGCCAAAGGTGCAATTTTTCAGCATACCTCCTCAGTATGCTCCCCAATTTTCTTTGTTGAGAAGTCTGATGGGACTCTATACCCATGTGTAGACTATGGGAACCTCAACAATGTCACTGTACCAGATCTACATCCCATCCCAATGAAATTCTCAGATTGCACGCTGTGTGGAGAAGGCGAAGGTCTTCTCCAAGCTGGATTGCCTCAATGCGTTCAATAAGATAGAATTAAAAAAGGTACAAGAGTTATTAACCTCATTCTGTACCAGAAAAGGGATATTCCAGTTTTGCATCATGCCCTTTGGGCTTAAGAATGCCCCCGCTATCTTTCAACGTCACATTGATGCAGCGTTGGGGGACTTGTTAGGGTATGCGCGATTGCCTACATGGACGACATTCTGGTGTTTTTCCATGACCAGGAGTCCCATGCAGTACACCTTTGCCAAGTGGTGGAGAGGGTAAAGGCAGCCAGCCTTACGCTGAAGATAAGCAAGTGTGATATTTCAAGTCCCAGGTCACTTTTCTGGGCAACGTCGTGTATGACCAAGGACACATGATAACTCCAGATAAGGAGAAGGCTATTTGTGAGTGGCACACCCCCACCTTAGTCAAGGAATTGAGAAGCTTTTTAGGGACGAGTACGTTCCTCAAGAAGTTCACGCAAAATCTTTTGAGGTGGCAGCACCCTTATATAAGGTTATCGTTGCAAAGGTGCTTCAGTGGTCCTCCATTTTGGAGGATGCTTTCCAAGCAGTGAAGTGCATTCTGTTGTTTACGTCTGTCCTTTGCTATGTTAATTCTTCAAAAGAGTACATTGTGTCTACGGTTGCCTCCAACTTCGCCATAGCGGCCGCCTTGTTACAAGTAGGTAAAGATGAGATAGAGCATCCGGTGGGATATTTTTCTAAGAAAATGTCTTTGCCATAGTTGAATTACGCCGTTTATGATAAGGAGTTACTGGCAGTGGTTGAGGTGCTGATTCAATGGCTTCAACACTTGCATGTCTCAACCCAACCTTTCTGGGTACATACAGACCACCGTGCCTTGCTGTACTACTGCGCTCCTCATGTCCTAGCCCCACTGCAGACCCGTTAACATGAGACCTTTGCCCAATTTGCATTCACTTATGGTTTCACTAAGAGCAAGGATAATGGTTTGGCGGATGCTTTGAGCCGCAACCCTGCTTTAGCGCCTGATCTCAAGGAGGTAGAAGTTCATAACACTCAGTTGATGATTCCGCCAAATAAAATTGTATCCCAGCTTCCCTCTCCCCCGGCCAGTGGGCCAGCGCTTGCCCCTCTGGAAAATGCAGAGGATTATAGTATGTTCAAAAAGGTAGTCCTTTCTCAGCCGCAAGCAGCCAAATATACTATGATACTGGCTAAGAGCGCTTTGAATCAAGAAGATCTTTCCAAGGGCTATCATTTGAAGGATGATATGGTGTGGTTTCAGGGGCGCCTATGGGTTCCTGCTGGCCCACTGCTCCTGGAAATCATCCAGGACCATCATGATGGGTTCACCGTTGGTCATCCTGGTAAAGCAAAGAAGTTGGAGTTAATCTACACACGTACAATTGGAAGGGCTTGCCTGCTCAGGTGGGGTGATATTGTAAAGAGTGCCTGATCTGCAATCAGATAAAACCCAATAGGCAACCTTTAGCAGGGTTGTTGGTGCCCGTCCAAAAGGCTGAAGGGCCCTGGACTTCCCTATCGGTGGATTTCAATGTGTAGTTACCTGTCTCTGATGGTTACAATGCCATCATGGTGGTGGTGGACCGTTTTTACGAAGTTTTCCCACTTTATTTCCTGAAGAACAACTATAACCGCGGCTTAGATGGCTAGCCTCTTCGTCACTCATGTGTCTGCGCTCCATGGGGTTCCTCAAGAAATAATCAGTGACTGGGGATCCCAGTTTACCTCAATTTTTTGGGAAGAGTTGTGTAAGATTCTTCAGATTTGCCATTGCTGTTTGACTGCCTAACACCCCCAATCAGATGGGCAGACTGAACGAGTGAACCAGTGCTTAGAACAGTTTCTGCGGTGTTACACCACCGCAGATCATTCATATTGGGTTTTTCACCTCCCTATAGCTCAATTTAGTTACAACAACACTTTGCATTCTTCTATTGGTTGTTCCCCTTTTTTCGCCAACCATGGCTTTTACCCCGCCTTTAACATGGAGCCCAACTGTGGTTCGAAGGTTGAAGCAGTGGTGAACTTTGCCAAGACTATCAAGAAGGTCCACCAGGGGGTTTCCACGAGTTTGTATGCAGCAATGCAAGTTTATAAGGAGAACGCTGATGGAAAGCACCAAGTGGGTCCAGAGTATAAGAAAGGTGATCTCGTGATGCTTGATGCTCATAACATCCCTATCAAGCAGCCATGCAAGAAGCTGAGACCAAAGAGGATTGGCCCTTACCGCGTTTTTAGAAAGATGGGCCATGCCTCATACCAGCTCAATCTTCCCTCTTCATTTCAGATCTTCTCCATCTTCCATGAGAGCAAATTGACATTGTTTGAGGGCCCCACCAGAGACTTCTGAGTCTTATCTCGTGGATGGGGCGCCAGAGTGGGAGGTGGAAGAGATAGTTGCCTCCCGCCGTGTTAAAAGAAGACTTGAGTACCTGGTATCCTGGAAGGGGCTTGACGCTGCAGAGAACAATTGGGTTCTAGCGCGCAACTGTGTGCATGCCCAAGATCTGATTGAAGTCATCCACAAGCGTTTCCTCCAGGATGCTGGATATCAACCCAAACCGACCGTTGCCACCATGAAGTTGGCCCCAGCCCACAATAACTTTTCCCTTGTGCAAGCCCCTGAAGGGGTGGTTGAACCCCATTGGGAGGAAATGGTAATGTCATGGCTAAATGACATCATAGTGGGGACTGACCCTAAAGATAATGCTGGGCGACAGGAGGCCCAGAAGGTGAAGCTTCAGGCCCTCCCTTGACCTCAGGCACACACTAGACCAACACTGGGTACAAGCCAAGTATGCCCAGGTTCATACTAGTGAGGTGCCTAACGCCCAGCCCCTTACATCAGCCCAGGCATTAAAACGGACGGTTTACAAAATTAACGCGGATGGTTAGATTCAGTTAGTCAAGAAACGGGGTTTCAAAACCTTTTCCATTTATGAAATCATGCGTTTGGGTCAGATCCAACTTCAATCAATTACTTAAGTGAAGTCAGTTTTGGTGTTTGCTACCAATTCAGATGATAGTGTTTGCCTATTGGTGGATCAGTGCTTGGGACCACTTTGGCAGACCCCAAATTCCCCTGACGAAGTTTAATTATGTTTCTCACGACCAACCTTCCTTGTTGGTCGACTTATAAATAAATATTTTCCCATTTTAAGTTTTTATTTATGATCTTTTGAACGATCCTGTGCACAAACCTCTTCGAGGAGGTCTTGCACACCATTAGCCTTGCCATTTTGGACACGATTAAGATATCCCCTAGTGCACCGTTGGTTCACCCAGGTTCCCTCCAACCTGGGTCGCTTACCCACTTCCTATTGTGCACCGCATCGTTTTTAGTGGGTTAATTAATATAAAAATTGCACTTCTCTGCTTAAGTTGTTTTTGCTCCAGCACCCTCAGCTGGGTTCTATAAACTTTTTTACTAATGTCTAGTTTACTGGCGTTGGCCTTGTGCACCAAGCACTACCACGCTGGGAACTGGAGAGTTATAAAAACTATTCTTACAACAACCACAAGCACGCATCCATGAGGATGACCCCATTTAATACAAATCATGTTCAGCACCTGGAGGATATGTGGCCCCAGGAGCATGGTCAGAATAAGCAGCGAATGAGTTGTCACGTGAGACCCAGGATACCTTGGGGCTCCTGAGAAGGAATCTGGTTGCGGCTGTCGTAACTCAGAATAGAAAGGCAGATATTCATTGGTCAGAGGGGAGGGTTTAAAGACGAGTAGAATGGTTCTTAGTAAACTCTCAGAACTATGATGTACCTGTGAAAGCTTGAAATTGGTGTCAATGGCGTTGGGCTCATACCAGCTAATGAGGGCGGTTAATGAGGTGGCGTTCAAGATGAGGTTGCCAGGGTGACATGGGCTCATCCAGTATTTCATGTGTCACAGCTCAAACCATTCTTAGGACAGTCGTTTTAGAGGGCCTTTCCTTTTTTTCCAGTTGAGGGGTGCTCAGAAATATGAGGTGAATAAAGGACATGAAGGTGGTGCAGAGTTGTCAGTCATTTTTGGTCCAGTGGGTGGGTTACCCAATTGAGGAGGCCACGTAGCAGACCTCCAGATATTGTTCCCAGTGTATTGAGAAAATCCAAGATTTTTCTTGTCTAGGGGGTGATGTGACAGTTGAGGTTTTCCCCAACATCACATTGCCCTGATGTGTGATAATATAGGACAAGCTGGTATGGATGGAGCAGGAAGTGAGGGAGTGATGGTTTTGGCTAGGCCACAGGATGGGGCCAGAACTGAGGCAGATCAGTGGTTGGGACTTGCGTCAGGACTGGTATCAAACAAGGCGATGGTGAATAGATTGATATAAGGTTTGAGTTAGATTTGAGTCATAATTGCACCATTTCATGGGTGTTTTTGTTTTGCCATCATGGAATTCTATAAGTCCTAAAAAGATGGTAGTTTGGTTATGGAATGTTCCAAAGGACATAGTTTCAGGCATGACAGAGGAGTCTGAACTATTCTTGCATTAGAGGGCTATGAGGAAAGGGACATGGGAACTAAGAGGTTCTTTAGTTACGTTTTCTATTGACCTGACTAAATATACACTATAAAGCCGCTAAGTTTAAAGCCTTATCTATATAATTATTGTCTTTTGTGGTTTACGTTGGGATATTTGGACTAACAGTGGCCATGTTTAGCATTCACAAGCAGGAGATGAACTTTGATTGTGAGCTTGGGAGGGCTATTGACTCCTTATACACCTCGTCTTGAAGTCAGTGCAATTTGCTTGGGGTAAACATACTTGCTACTGTCCTCCAAGGGGTGTTCATCCACAGCGCATGTAGCACAAGCACTAGAAGAATGGTCTCAGGAACCTATCCGCCCTTTGGTCATGGTCTGTGGGTCCTGCTTACTAGTTCATTCATGGCTCATTGTAAAGAGCCAGTGCATTAAAAGAGTACTCTATTGCTGACGTTAATCAGAGGACAGTAATGAACCAAGTACATGGCAGTAATTTTGGCCTTATACCCCCCTCTGACAGTATCTTAAGGGGCGTTGTCAGAATTAAGATGATGAGTGAGTCAAAGCCCCTCCTTCTGAATTGAGCTGCAATAAATTGACTCTCAAGTCATTGAAGATGAAATCTATCCCTGAAGGCACTGATGATAGTCTTGATTAGTAAGCATCACGCTCACGAGAAACAATGGAGATGCCTTCAGAAATTTCATCCCACTTCCTGAACCTTAAGAATGCGACCCCCACCATTGTGGTCAAGAGTTAGACACATAACAATGAAGGCGCTGACCAGGTGGTCTATCTGGAAGGCCGTGAAAGACCCTGATTGTACAGGGCCACAAAGGTCCCTAGGCACCATGTCAACACTCATCATATAAATATTGAGGCTTTTTAATTTTATAAAGTAATCTATTTCTCCCCATCTTTTTGCTTTATTTTTCTCTTCTTTAGTTTACAGCTTTGATCTCAATTCAAAAGCCTGTCTACAGTCAAGAGAACTGGTACACCAAGAGAGGCTTTGATCAGCTTTGGCTTTTCATTAATGCTGATCTGATTTTCCTCAAGTTGCCATAATAAACCAAATTTATCGTGCATCATCCTCACATATAGGTATCATCAAAAGCTACAATTTTATCTCTTTGCCTCCCCAATAGTATTAAACCATATACTATTAAATTGCTTCAATTACCTCACCATCACAGCTGCGCATAATCAAATTTTTGTAATTATATCAACCCTTGCCGCAGCACTGCTGAAAATGAGTCGTTATATACATATGTGTGTGATTTATACTTGAACTTTCCCCACATCAGCGTAAAATTTTTACTATTCAGATTATATTATTCTTGGCCATTAGAGGTGTCTCATTCCTGGCCTTAGTTTGCTTGACTTTCCAGTCACTTATGAAAATGGCCATTATCTACAAGTGCAGTTTCTTTATCAAGTATATAACATTAATATGAAAGTGGGATTTTAGAAAGTTCATAAGGAAGTGATAAATATTTATAAAGGGACCTTTTTGAATCTTTTAGTCATTGCTGTAGTTAGGTACGACTAAGAGAACACAATCACCTGTGTGCCTCAGGCCACTTCAGTATTAAATAATACAGTGTATCATATTCTAAGCTTATAATTCTTTCAAAAACAACTTTAGTTTTAATTCTTTTTCCAGGTCCTTGTATTCATACAGAAAAACAGTTGTTAAGTATAAAATGACCTGTGCAGTCTAAATATGCCGCCTAAGTGCCAGTTTTGACAGCCCTGTAAAAATTAGATGTATCTGTATCTACAATCAAAGGGAGGTCAGGGTGATAATGGCCAAGTAAGTCGTGGTGAACAGACTTTATGTTACACAGCTTGTAAAGCTGCCTCTTTTGCTTTCCCCCAAACAAAAGGTACAAGCCATTAGAGGTGTTTAAGGGATAAGTGGATAAGAAAAAATCCATAGCAAAACAACAGATGAAGTTAAATACCTCAAGGAAATGCACATCAATATTGTTTACAGGGTATCCCAGTTTTTGATTACTGAAAGTTTTTAAAGCATATAACCATGCTATATAAAGATGACATCACCTAAAACATGACAGGCTCCTTTTAAAATCACACTTGCGGACTTAAAATTTATATTGTCTTGACGATTGCATGGAAAAATTACCAAATTAATTAGCCTTCTTTTCCTTGGTCTCAGAGAACACAAAAATTTAAGCAATGTATGACATACAACAATTAACTCATAATCGACCACCATCTGCTCAATCATGCATTGAGATACAGCAGTCTTTTTAAAGAACAGAGGGCATCACCTTGTATAAACTACTAGTGCAAGCTCATTCTACGCCTTAGTGTTGAGCATTTATCTTTGCTTTTTGGCTCAATTTGGGCTTATTTAGTTGATTTGATGAGTTATTGGTTTCACCTAAGCATTTTATGGTTTTTGGTTAATTTAATAGGTTCAATAGTATTGACTAATAAATTATTGATACCAAGTACTGATACACTACCTAATGTAACATATTATATTTAAACCTATTGAGTTGTTCAAATAACCACCGACCATTTAACCAAAACCAATGAATCTATCATTCAACAAAATCAAACCCATATAGACAAAACCGTTTAGCTATCAAATTATTTAAATAACCACCAAACCAATTTCAAAACCAATAAGCATATTGAATTACTGTAAAAATTCACTATGCACTACCCTAAATCATGAACCTTTGAATCAATCAAAAATCACCACCTGCTTGACAAATCTACTATAAACCCATTAAATTAACTATATTACCATCTATGTATTCAACCACTTATTTTGTTATACTGCCAAATATTACCAGCTAATTGATAACATCTGTCCAATCAGTTAAACTGATTAACCACAAAATGCTTAAATTAATCATTGATCCTATCACAAAGTAAAAATCACCAATTTCTTGAAAAGCCTATGGAGTGTGGGAATCCAGCTGTTTCTTCCACTCGCTGGTGCTGATGGGTGCTGGATCCACAAAAGAGTTATAGATAGTAAAAATATAAAGACACTAAATAACCTGAAAGTTGGTTTTGTATAAGGTTTATTAGTGTTGAAGTGGGTAAAAAATGAGCCCTCTCAATATCTGACTGGTCAGTATTTAAAATTGTATTGAGGGTCGAAGAGAATTATATGATAGATCTGGAACAGCTTATTAATGTCTGAATAAGGTAATATGCAGATTCGCCCTATCAAAGCTTGGAAAACTTGGGTTATTTTGCAAACCAACAGATGGGAAGGTATTTTGGGGCAGAATGTGCCCATGTGGTAATGATTTGATATATTTAATTAATCACCATTTGATAAAATAAATCTCACCTTGGGGGACCTCCATTATGCCTATAAAAGGGAGTAGTCCCCGCTTTGGTGTTGTAATAGAACTAGTGTGGCAGGGGAGAACCATTCAATGGATGCCCCAGAATATGACGCATGGTTGGATGAATCAATCACTTGATTTCGAGTTAATTGCCCATTTGGTATCTGGAAAAGTGTTTCCCCGATTCATGGGGTTCCACTGAGAATCATTCAGGGTCTTTTGGCCAATATTGTCATCATTTTCGTTTAAATCAATATTACTTTGAGATTGGACAAGTAATTGGCTGATCATATGGGTTAAATTGGGACTATTCTTACATGAAACATTTTTTTGCTGAAGTTGAGATGACAAATGTCCAGCATCACCCCCCCTCAAGAATGTTGGGGGAGAATAGGGCTGAAGGAAAAGGCCATGTACCCAATTAATGGTAATCCCTGTAGATAAGGATTTGATAGAGTACTCATTTCCTCTCTTGTAAGTGATAATTAACGGACCCACCCCAAATTGATCCTAGCTTGCCGCTTCTAGGAGTGATGTAATTATGGTAATATAATACCATATCAGACACTTGAAATGAAGGCAAGGGAGCCTGAAGCACATTGGCAGCTTGGCCTTCTTTAGTGACCGTTTTAGCTAGGTTTGTCATAGCCTCAGATTAAAGCTGAATGATAAGTTGAGCTAATTTTCTCATGACCTTTTCAGGTTCCTCATTACTAGAGAAGCATCCTTAGCTAAGAGGGCAGGTATTCTGGGTTCCCACCCATACAAGACACGGAATGGGGACATTTTTAAAATCTAGTGATAGCTAACTTAGTATGCCATGAGAGCACTGGTAGGTATTGATCCCAGTGAAGAGGATCAGAGGAGGCCATTTTTAGTAGAATGGAAACCAAGGTTCCATCTGCTCTTTCCATGTCCCATTGGTAAAAGGGATTATATGGAGCCGAGAAAAGTTGTTGGGCTCCCATGGAAGTGGCCAGGATCTTGACTACTATGGAGGTGGAGTTCTTAACATTGTCGCAGAGTAATACTTGTGGACACCCATGACGAGTTTATATGTTTTGATGTAAGAGTGTGGATGTGGCCTGGGCCGTTTGTCAGGAAGAGCCATGGCTTCCAACAAACTAGTGAAGTTGTCAATGCTTACTAGAATTTAGCGATTCCCAAAGTGGTCTGGGGTAGCGGTCCTACCACTTCTAAACTGATAGTGTGAAAAGGTTGCTGAGGGGTAGTGGGTTGGTATTGTATTCTATTCTTGAAACTGGATTGCTTCTTACACGTGAGGCAGGCATCCAAGACTTCAAAAATATATTCCATAATACCCTCCCAATAGTACCATTCCTTGATCCACTCAAACGTCTTCCTTGCTCAACCATGCCTAAGGGTGGAGTGGGCGTCAAAGATCACTGGTACCTGCTCTGAAGGTCACAGATAGGGAGCCATTTTACTCCTAACTGCTCATTTAACTTTCCACTTTCCACCTTAGTGTTGCTGGAATGTCATGCTAGCATTTTATGGACGGGGTCATCCTCATTGTCTCAGGCTTCAGGGTTTATAAGGAGACCATGTAATCTCTCCGCTTCACTGTTTTCCAGATGAAGGATAGGCAGCTGATTAAAAATTATCCACATTCATGTGATGCGTCCTTGCTTGGTGCTCATTTTCATGTCATAATGTTGAAGTTTAAGAGCCCAACGGGCCAACCAACCGGTGGGACCCATCATGTTTTGTAGCCATTTTGTGGAGACGTGTTTAGTAACCACAGTGAAAGTAGTGCCATATAGAAGCGGCGTTAATGTTTAACAGCAAGTAAGACCGCAAGGCACTCCTTTTCAGTGACACTGTAGTTAAACTCAGCTTTGACAAACTTTGCTGAAGTAGGAGATCGGATGATCTACACCATTAATGTCCAATTGGGCCAGGATGGCTCCAACGGCATAGTCTGAGGCATTGGTGAACAATATGAAGGGTTTCCCATAGTTGGGGTGGCGTAGGATAGGGCGTTGCTGAAGAAAATTCTTTAGTGTTTCAAATGCGGCTGCTTGTTCTGGACCCCATTAAAAAGGGGGTGTTTTTTGCCTTTAGTCAGATGAGAGTCTCGCTGAGCTGGGCAAACTTGGGGATGAATTGATTGTAGTACCCCATCATACCCAGAAATACCTGAATGTCCCGGAGGTTCTTAGGGGCAGGCATTTTAGAGATAGCTTCTACTTTATCTTGTAATGGCTGTTTCCCTTCCTGGGAGATAGCATGTCTGAGGAAATCGAGATTCTTTTGGAAGAAGGTGCATTTTGAAGGTTTCAAATTGATGTTAGAAGCCTGTAGGCGTTATAAGACTTCTTTGAGATGAGCGAGATGATCTGTGAATGTTGCAGAAAAGACGGTGATTTCATCAAGATAGACAATCACACAGCTTATCTTGAGGTCCCACAGAATGTGATCCATTGCACGTTGGAAGGATGCTGGCGCATTGCACAGCCCTTGGGGTAGGCGGGTAGGCTGAAATAGGCCTTCACTGCAAATGAGAGCACATTTCTCCTGATCTTGAGGAGAAAGGTCTATTTGCCAATACCCGCTGTCCAAATTTATGGCTGAGCAGAATTTTGAGCCGGAGAGTTGTGCAAGGGCATCATCTATGCAGGGGATCAAATAACTGTCTTTTTTAGTGAGGTTATATAGTTAACAGTAGTCCATAACTGCCCAATGACTTCCATTATTCTTTTTGATCAGCAAGAGAGGGGACGCCCAAGGGCTTTGGGATGGTACTAATAACCCAGCGTCTAAAAACTGCTTGAGTTCAACCCTCATTTGCTGCTCTTCAACCTTAGACTTATGGTAAGGTTTAGATCAAATAGGTTGGGCATCACCAACATCAATGGAGTGGCTCCATCCTTTCATATGCCCATAATCCATCTTGTTTTTAGAGAAAATATCGCTATAACTATCCAATAGAGAATGAACTTGTTTAAGCCCATCTGGGGTTAGGTCATTGGAGATGTGGACGTTAGGCAGAGTACACATCATCTGGTCAGTGGGTAACCCCATATCCAACATTGACCCAATATAGTGGACCTGTTAATTTTATCAAGGGGAATGAATAGACCTTTCCCTATCTCTTGATGTTTTTGACAATGATAGGTTGATTAATGAGTTCCCCAATAGGATATTAATGGGTCATTGATACACAGGATCTAGTATACCCAGCAACACCCGGGGTTCCAAAGCGCTTACTCATCAATGCTAGTTATGTGTAGCAGACAGGCTCGGGGAATATGTAGTGTGATGTTGATAGTGACCACCCGTTGTTCCTTAGCCTTGATTACTGTTTCCTCTGCAGCATAAAAGGGAATGCACTCTGAAGCATTCACTGAATTGGGCAACTTTTTTGTGTTGCAAGCAGAGGATGTTTTGAATAAAGGTAAAGCAGAGAAAGGTTTTCAACTAAGCAGGAGTATTCTTTTTTTACTGGGTTCTTCATTGGTAAAGATTAGATGAACTTCTTAACCGAGTAGAGAGAGGTAACCCTGTTTCATATTGATTATACCATCATACTCAATCATAAACTGCGTGCCTATAAGCATGTCATAAGCGTTATTGTCCAAAGCCACAGTGGGAGCTGCCGGGATGAGCTTCCCAATTCAAATAGGTAAAGAGGAGTAGGCTTCAATAGCACGGTTGTTGTTAGGACCTGACGTTCCAAATTCCTGCGTACACTCAAGATCTGAAGCTGGCTTAACCTTCTTGATCAGCTTGGATAAGAGAACGTTCACAGGAGATCTAGTGTCAAGATAGCCCTAATTTGAACTTTTTGAATAACGACCTCTATCTTAGTTATAGTCTCGCCAAAGTTAGGCCGAAGAGCTAACGCTGCCTTAAAAAGGAGAGTAGAGGCAAGTTTCCTAGCTGTTTGAGTAAGTTATTTTTATGGATTATAGGGTGTAAACATGATGAATGGGTCGGATCAGCAAAGCAATAATATGGTCAGCATCGCTAGCAGTACAATAACCTCAGGGCACCCCAGAACTTGATTAAGGTAGGTTTCTTGAGGGATCAGGGCTTTATCTACTCTTTCAGAGTTTACCCAATCCGGTATACCTACTTCAAAAGGAGCTCCTAAGACATAATAACCAACATCCTCATAACCCCCTTCAGACTCATCAACCAAAGGGTTGTCCACACACATTGGGTGGATACAGAAAGAGCTGTTGGAGGCGGAGGACATAAATTTAGTATCTGGGGGCCATCTGCAGCAATGATGATTGGAGGAACAGGTGGCTTAAATTGAGAAGACTTGTCCGTGAGCCCATGGTTATTGGGAGTGACTATCACTGGAGGGAGAGGTTTGGGCGTCCTCACGGCTACAGGGTTTGGATTTGAGGTGGCTGAAGAAGATAGCCTCATGGAGGGAGCCTTTTTAACTACGCCAGCTTTGGGTTGATCTGTGGCTGGGAGCCGTGAGGAAACAAGTAGTTGAGCTTTAGCGATATGGTCGCTAAACTCATTGTTGGTGGGGGTGAAAGTCACCTGAGAAAAGGATTTAGGCTTGTGAACCACTTGGAGAGTGTTGTTGGAGGGCTCAAGCTGAGCTTGCTGCCAAGGTGGGGGCAGGGAGCGCTGCCCTATTTACTAAGATACTCTCTGATTTACTAGCCTGAGAACCCCAGGTTGGCTGGGCGAAGGAAGATCAGGTTTGAGCCGCACAGCAGGTGCTGGTCTCGAGATAGTAACTAACACAGGTGGGGCCATAAGGATCTCTGGAATTCCATTTGTGGCGATATGGTTGAGGAGTCCTCAATAGTGAATATTTGAGGATTTGAACCATCTCTTAAAGTAGCCTCATCATTATAGATATCTGCATCCTCTAGCAGCGCCTCTTTGATACCACAGATAGTACTGATGTAGCGTTTAATGGAGATAAGATGCCGTGCAATGGAAGGATAAGAAGCTAAACCAGTTAGAATGGAAGCAAGGGCATCATAGAGAGGTAACATTTTTGCTAGTAAAGAGGCTGTGCTTCATCATAAAATCAATTAACAAAGGTGTTGAGTGATTCACCCCTTTTCATGCTGAGGCACTTAAAGGTCTGCTTTTTTCTTCAAACTTTGCATTGAACCAAATTCAGCAGTCAGCGCATCCTTAACCTCTACCCATGTTTTCAAAGTATCCATATGTGGGACCATGGCCTCTTGAGCCATGTGACTTAGGTGAGATAGAATTTGCTTGACTTTTTGCTGATCTGTCACGCCTTCCATGGCTGATTAATAGACATATATAAAGGAAGCAATACTACCCTCGCCAGGGTAAACATGTCTTTAAAGGGGGTTTTAAAATGGTGTTGTTAGAGTTCTTTAAGATGGGATGAAGCACTTGCTAGTTACTTCTTCAGGGCAACTAAACGTGATTCATTTTGAGAGGGAAAGTTAGAGGGTTACTCGCATTTAAAGCCTCCAGTTTAGACAATTTTTGTGGTTTAAAATTAGCCCTTGTAGTGAGCACTACGTTGTGGGAATCCATATGTTTCTTCCTCTCAATGATGCTTATGGGTGCTGTATCTACAAAAGGGTTTAAGATCGTAAAAATATAAAAACACTAAATAACCAGAAAGTTGATTTTTTTATAAGGTTTATCAGTGTTGAAGTGGGGTAAAAAATGAACCCTCTCAATATCTAACTGGTCAATACTTAGAATTTTATTGAGGGTCAAAGGGAATTCATTGATAAATTTGGAACGGCTTGTTAATGTCTGAATAAGGAAATATGCAGATTCGCCCTATCAAAGCTTGGAAAACTTGAATTTTTTTGGGAAAACAACAGATGGGAAGGTATTTTGGGGCAGAATATGCCCATGTGGTAATGATTTGATATATTTCATTAATCACCATTTGATAAAATAATTTAACCTTTGGGGACCTCCACCACTCCTATAAAAGGGGTGGTCCTCGCTTTGGTGTTGTAATGGAACTAGATGTGGCAAGGGGAAAACCATATAATGGATGCCCAAGAATATGCCGCATGGTTGGAGGAATCCAATTAATTGATTTCAAGTTAATTGCCCATTTGGTATTTGGAAAAGTGTTTCCCCAATTTGTGGGGTTCCACCGAGAATTAAGCAGGGACTTTTGGCCAATATTGTCATTATTTTCGTTTAAATCAATATTACTTTAAGATTGACATGTAATTGGCCAATCGTATGGGTTAAATTAGAACTATTCTTACCTAAAACATCCTTTTGCTGAAGTTTAGATGGCAAATGTTTGACATGAAGAACTCAATTCAGCCAAATCATCTGCATTTCAGAAACTATTGAGCCTAATAAATTACCCAAATAATCACTTAACTACTTGAAAAAAAATTGAGCCTATTAAATCAAATAATAAGATTAAAAAATTTATCTAAAATAGTATCCTAATTACCATTATAATAAAACTTCTATATCTTCTATCTATTTTTTCTATGTCCCTTTGATTTATCATATTTCTTTCCTTTATTCAATATTGAAATAAAAAGTTCCCTCTTCTTTTTAAGAAAATATAAACTGATTCTAAATCACTATCTATATAATACTCCTACTTTAGTATATATGATTCTAGTTAAGCAGTTGTTTTTTGATGACTGTAACATAACTCACTGCTTTAAGTTCTAAAGTTTATGTTCAATGGTTTACCCAAGCGTTTGGTATTATTTATTGATTTTATATGGGTTAGTTAATTTCAGCTAAGCAAGGGTGATACTGATTACTGAAAAGTTATCTATCATGTTATATATTAAAGCGCATTTTTTACTTTATTGTGTATCCATATTCAAAGCATTCAAATCAATTAAGAAGGCAGTAAATAAACATCTATGGTATCTATACTGTTATATTTTTTATAGATAGCAAGGTGACACTTAAAGGCGTTTTATTGCTGATGCACATGGAGGATAGGAATCTGGTCAAATGCGTCAAATAGGTCCAGCTTAGATAAGATGTTGTTATCTGAAATAATAGAATTGTTATACCATTAGCGGTATGAGATAAGGATTTAACTCTGTAACCACGTTCACTTTTATGATATGACATAGGGCCAAAGGTCGTCATTTACCTTAGGACTAGAAGCACAGGTGAGGCCACCAATGATTTTGAGGGGCGAATTAGACCTTATGCAAGCATATACCTCACTTAGGCATCCATATACTCCTTAAACTTTGGGTTTAGAAATATACATTGCATCCCTTTTGAAGCTCCACACCCTCATTATACTTAAGAGAATGTAATTGGGCTGTAAGTATTTGATTTCAAATGGACTACAGGACTAAATATATGGTCAAATTGTTTAACTTCCAGAGAAAGGTTTGTGAGATAAGAAAACATTTGTTACTATATCCAGAAAAATTTCCTTTAATGGATGAAAAGCTAAACTTTAACACTTTAAATCTGGATTCGTTGATACTAGTTCAGAGAGATTAACTGCACAGGTTTGGTTATTATGTGCATTATTCACTTTGATTGATATCAATGTAGATACTGTAAATCCCCGATTATCTGTGGTGCCCTTGCCACCTAAGTCCTCGTATAATTGGGGTTTTATTGTAGAAATTTTTAAAAAGTTTAAAACCCTAAATTGCCTTCAATAACGTCCGTTCCCTGGTCAGCTTGCCTCATATAAATAAATGCAGTAAAACCCTAATTACCCGCGGAATTGTGTGGTAAGGGCATCATGGATAATTGGGGCTTTACTGTATATAATTGGTAATACTAGGGAGATTATTATCCATAGCTGAATAGATAAACAGCAGGATGGGTTGTCCAACACTATACTTGGAATGCTCCACAAGATGCTGATTATGCTG
This sequence comes from Massospora cicadina, assembly GCA_022478985.1. NCBI lineage: Eukaryota > Fungi > Entomophthoromycota > Entomophthoromycetes > Entomophthorales > Entomophthoraceae > Massospora > Massospora cicadina. Next base: position 49,724 of record JAKSZP010010742.1, on the reverse strand, counting down.
ACAATTAGGGACTTCTTCCTCTTCCAGCTGAACTTAATCTAACTTTATATTCAGAGGTTCTTACCTTAGTTCCCATCATTCTGAGTCAGTAGAGATCTGCTTTGTAGGTCTGCTTTTTCTTTTAAGGATATCCAATCCCTACTCTTTAACACACAAAAGAGTCAATAATTAATGTATTAAAACAATAATAAACTGAAGATGAATTGAACTTAGAACTGATATTGATATGCTTTTTTATTATAAGAACTAGATAGTTTATATGGACATTTTGCGCCCAACTCCTCAGTTAGCACCTCAGTAATGAAACGGCAGCCATTGATGTCTAATTTACCTTTGAGGTCTCTTCCAGCAATGGGATTCTCCATTGAGCTAAGGATTCATCCATCGGACATCCAAGAAAACTAAAATGGAAAGAGCAAGAAAACGTGCCCCTAACGTTTATGCTCAATCACAGTGAATCAACCACATTTGGCTTTTGAACTGCTTAGGTAATGAGACTCATTACCCAATAGAGCAGGTCGTGAAACAACTGGTCAATTTTCTAGTTTCAGGTGGCATCACTTGCCTCACATTTTCTAAATTAATCCAATATTCAGTGATGAAACCTAACCAATCCCAATTGGCTCATCTAATAGTTAATCATTGATTAACTACACTGAACAACAATGATTTTGTTACATAGTTAATATACTTTCTGAATCTTATGTACTGTTGAGCGCTGATTCTGAATATCAAGTCAGAAATTCCCTATTGGCCTCAGTTTTTTTGCAATTGCACTTCTTACTTCTCTCAGAAAGTACATGTGCACAAATTATGCAAGTGCAAATATATGACATTATTAATTTAATTTTTGCAAAATTTATGTTTCTATTAAGCTGTATACCTATTTAATTTATTTCAGTTCATTAATATCCATGACAGATAAATTTACAATGTCAACACAATAAAACACTACACTATGCAAAAACTTTTCTTTCTCGTTGCAAACACTTTTGCAACCTATTCAATTCAAGACTAAATCTAGTTTGATAATCTCACAGAGGAAATTAGTCTGCGCCCATGCTTGGGAGCAGTTGGGCAAGCAAGGCAAGAGGAGAAGGCGGAAGGCCCACGGCCTCTAACATTCGAAAACGCCCCAGAGAATCTGGCGGAATAGAAAAAAATCTCAAAAAACCAGCGGTCACAATTTCCCCAAAGATACTCGCATGGCAAGCACGATGCAACCAGTACATCAACATGCCACATTCCCAGCCACTTTTGTCAGTGGAATTTAAGGTCCGTGTGTATCTGGACATCCAAAATATGGCCTTATGGGAAAAATTTTGTGAAGATGTACACAAAATTTTCCCAACAGCGGTGTACGTTGCACCTCACTCCATGTCATGCGGTTGGCTGGACCTAGGTTTCAAGAGCAAAATAGCAGCAGACGAGGCTGCAGCGGTGCACATAGTAGTTGACCTCCCCAAAGGGCAATGAGTCATCAAAACCAAATGCACCAGATGGACAAAATCAAACCAAATTTTCCTCATGTTTGACTTTTTGCTTAGTACAGTAAAACGTGACATTTTGGAGCAACACCAGAAAGATGGTCTCGCCATATATGGCGAAATACAATCTTTCGAAATGCAACATTTCATGCTGATGCCACACCTGTGCACTGGCAAAGCCATCGCAGTTCTGACCCCAACTGAGGAGATCGCCAAGGACCTAACCCAGATCCTGCACTCCACTTTTATTGACATCACAGGGCATACCACCCACCCATTCTGGGTAACCGTGGACAGCGCGCCCCCCATTTGCACCCACTGTGACACGTTCGGCCATAAGGCGCATGCATACCCCATCAAGGAGGGCGTCACATTATAAGAGCACCCCTCGGCGGCCATGGCCAGCAGAGAGGCGCACTACAAACCAACTGCAAGCACCAAGGAGGCTTTCCCGTGGGGAGCACAAGGCTGCTACCTATTGGTAAAGCCCATCTCCCCGCAGGAGTGGAAGAAGGCCAAGCAGGCCCATAGGGCCGCAGCCAAGGAAGCGGCCAAGGCCACCACCACCATCCCACACTCACAATGCCAGGAGGACATGGAGACCTTCGCTGTGGAAGCGACTTGGGAATCCATCACCCAATCAGATTGGGAGGCCCATACTGAGTGGGCCACTCAATCTGAGGATCCAATGGGAGATTTGATATCACATAATCGCTGCACCCAAGCTCCAGTTGAAACCAACTTGGGACCTATCCCAACTGAAATTTTTTTTGCCCTGCTCGACGGTGCACCAAACTTATCCACACTGCAAAAAATTCGTCCAACGTCGGGAAAACAAAAAGTGAAGGCCAAAGCCAATGTGACTCTTTCCACAAAAATTAACAAAAACCCTGATAGCGTTGCTGCTAACACCTGCACTGCTGTGAAAGCCTGTGGGGACCTTGAAGAGGCTGGTAGGCCCGGGGGCCCACCCCCTTGCACCTAAGGTGCAAAGGGGAAACCTTCACTCTAGAGACGCTGAATATCGCTGGACTCAAGGCCTCCCCGTCCCAGGCTAGGAAACTGAGTTTTTTACAAAACAATTTACCCGTGGATATCCTGGCCATCCAGGAATCCCACTGTCCACGAGGTTCCGAGGAAGCTTGGAAAACAATGCTCCTACCATCCCTATCCTTTTGGTCAAAGCACTGTGGGGTGCTAATTCAGAAAAATAATTTTTTCAAATTCACATCCTCAGAAACATTCCTAAATGGCTGAGTGCTCATTGTCACCTTCTCATGGGCTGATGTTGCACACACAATCGTCAACATTTACGCCCCAAATGGTGCACATGAGCGTCGGGAAGTTTTCTCATAGGTCAAATCCCTCCCACTACCCCCAATTCTTTCCTAGTTGGTGACATGAACTGTTGGCTAACCTCACCAACGGATCAGTGGCCACCCTCACCCCACGCCCCACAGGGTCATGTAGAACTACGCATTCAAAATGCCACCCTTGGGTTAATGGATGCGCTGCTGCGACATGCCTCACTGCTCAAAAACATGACGCGTCCCCACATCCACAACGGCCAATTAAGGTCCATGACCCGCATTGACCTTATTCTAATGCCAGCAAAATTCCAACCCCACATCTCCCACTATAAAACAATGAAAATGGAATTCTCCAACCATCGACTGGTCTCAATAACATACCACTTACCTGTCACAGTTGCAAAGGCCCCACATTGGTGAAAAATTTACCCCCCCCCCTGAGATCGCGTCGCCAGGATTTTCCATGTGGGTGGAAGAGGCAACTTTGGCAAAATCGTTTGTTGCACCGTTTTGCGCGGGCCCCATTTCCACATGGGCAACTTTCAAAGAGGACACCATCCACCACTATCACCATCTCTCCTCCAGATGCTCATGAGCTACATCAGCAGTTATCTCACATGCGCTGGCAGAATTGGCCCACTTGGAGTCCAACATTCCAGCCACAGGATACAGCCCTGCATGGGGCTGGAAGTGGGAGGAGGCAGCCACCCACCTCAACGCACTCAAAAGGCAACACAAACATTGGGTTTGTGTCCAATACAGGGCCACACGCATCACTAAAGGTGACAAGTGCACCGCATACTTCTTTAAAAAAATTTCGCACCACGCCAGAGTGTGGCCTGCACACAGGTGCGAAGATTGGATAATTCCATTGCAGACACACCGGCTGAAGTGGCAATCGAAATGCAAAGATATTACACTGAGTTATACTGAGCTGAACCAATTCAGCCAGCTGAAATGGCAGAATTTCTTGACTGAGCTCATATCCGCACCATTTTCTGATACCCAGAAATAATAAATTTAATTACTCCAAACGAATTATGGACAGCCATTTGTGGTGCCCCAAACCGAAAATGCCTAGGCCCAGATGGCATTCCATATGAGTTCTACAATAAATATTTCAAATATATATCCCCATTGCTGCTAGCCTCACTCAACCAAAGCCTGTTGGAAACGCGCCACCTACCAGGAGGACATGAGGCCTTTACTGTCACACTCTTCAAGAAAGGGGATAAGCTTGACTTAGCCAACTGGCGCCCCATTTTTCTAACAAACACAGACACCAAAATTTTAACAAAAATCATGGCTAATCGTTTAGGGACTATAGCATCTGCCACCATCTCCCCAGAACAATTTGGTTTCATCCCCAGAAGGTCGATTTGGGATAACGTGCACTCTGTGGCTAATGTGTGTCAGTCCACAGCCTCTGGGGCACTTGTATTCTTGGACCAACAAAAGGCCTATGATATACCATCTAGTACTAAAAAAAAGGCCTATGATATAGTAAACTGGGAATACCTTAGGGCCTGCCTCCATCAATTCCGCCTACCCCCACTTCATAAACTGGGTGATGCTGCTCACAGAATCTGCAACAATGGCAGTGCATGGCCCTGGCTTCCTAACGGAAGTAGTCCGCCCTCAAAGGGGCCTGCGACAAGGGGACCCCCTCTGCCCACTCTTATACAACTTCAGCCTTGACCCACTACTGCGAAATGTGAATGCCCACCTCACTGGGGTCCATGTGCCAGGCCAAACCCCAGTCAAGATGATGGCATTTGCAGATGATTGCGTGGTGGGGGTGTCTAATAACAAAGATGCACGCGCGCTTGAAGCCCTCATCCAGGAATATTCCCGGGTAAGCAACGCGGCACTGAACGCCTCCAAAACTGAAATCATCCTCCTTTGGTGGTTTCAGAACTGCTGGGCCCCAGCAAGTAGTTCCCAACCCAGCCCATCTGCTCGCCCACGTCCACGCCTTACTAACTCAACACACACCGCTCCATTGGTGCTCCCCTTCGTGCCACGTCCTACCATAGGACAGGTGCGCCATCTGGGCGTGTGGATGGAGGCAGGCGGATATGCGCCAGCAGTAATGGAGTGCCATATACTGGACAACGTGACGAAGCAAATCGCCTCTCTCAGAGCCCACCCTACAACCCTCACTGGCAAGGTTGTTCTTGCCAACTCTATGCTCCTATCCAAAATCTGGTTCGGAGCCCACGCCATCCCCTTCTCCCCAAGCTTCTTCAAATCCCTGTATGCTTTGCTGCAAGGATGGCTTTGGTCAGGCCGCCCTCCACCAGTACGGCTAGAGGTCATGTTTGGCCCTCATCATCAAGGTGGCATGGGCCTGCTTGACTTCAAAGCCCATGCTGCCAAGATCCTGGGCACCTGGATCGTGGCCATCACCGCTCCTACACTCCCATCCCAACACTGGTCCCGTGCAGCCTGATCCAACTTCTCCCGAGCCTTGGGCCTCAACAATCTATCAAACCCCCATTCCCTGATGAAATACCTCGCATCACACACATCGGCCACAGGTCCTCGCGGGACTAAAACCCACTACAAAGGAATCCTACTCTCCATGTGAAGCGCAGAGTGGAGAATTTGTATTAGTGGACATACAACCCAAAGAGGCCGCCCCTCTCCTCAGTTCACACAAGAGGTACAGGGGCTACCCATCCATGATGGCGTGATCCCCATTCGGCCCCAAGTCCTATCCAGGGTGGACTACCTGGACATGATGGAAATCCCTTATTCCACTGAAACCCAAAAGACTATCTGGAAATACGCACACCATCCTCTGTTGCAGCCTCAAGTCCGCTCCCATGTGTGGCGCTGCCTGAGGTGGGTGTATCGTACAGCTGAGCGCTTTAACGCTTTACACTCATCCTGTGTCGTGTGTGGCCAGTATGGAACGCTATTCCACCGCCTGGAGAAGTGCCCCACCTCTAAAGTGATATGGCGAAGTCCAACGTCTGCTAGGCCAGGATCAAACGCATCCCTTCAGTTTGTCAAGAGAAATGTTTGCTTCATCAATGGCCTCCCCCTTACACCCTCCCTCCGTGCTCTGGTGGTTGCAATCGCCATGTGGACTATCCACACGATTGTCTTGGATGCCATCGCTGGCTCCATCCCCACCCTCCCAGAAGCTGTCCACAGATTCCGGTCTCATTTGGTGGACCACTTTCAAGCATGGATGTTTGGATATCTCCCACTGCATCACCGACAGCTGGTCTCCTCCTGGTTCCCAGTCTAATTCATCAAATCAGACCCCTTCCTCCACACGTGCTCAATAGTGGCTACGGCCCCTTCACACGTTCCCTCCCCTCCCCATAAGTGGCGTTCCTGCTGGCAACAAGAGATAGCATCGCTTCTCTGGGGTGCCCCCCTGGTACTAAGTTTATCTTTCCTGAGTCATATTTGGAAGTGTCCGTCCCATGGTCGGCCTTCCCCGCAATAAATTTAAATTTAAATTTAAACAATAAAACACTACGCTAGAAAATCAAAATGAAGCAGATTAAAGGTATGTTAAAATTGCATGTATGTATAATAAATTTTTTAAAAAATGGTAATTACAAAAGAACTATGACCAATAGAAAGAAACCATTTAAACATTTGAAATGAGCGTCAAGTATTTTATAAGATTCGGCTGTTATCATTCTTGTAACAAACAAAAACCAAAATTTTGTTGTACAGTGCTATCAGATGAATCAATTTCAGCATTAACTCTGACTGACAAGATCATAGTCATTTGCATGGATTGGCCCCAGCTGATCTGAACCTTGTTAATTACCCAAAAATCCACTGGCATTATTAACCTATATCAAAATAATCTGATATCCAAATCATCCACGAGCGGGACTTACTCCCTAGAGAACCAACATATTTTCTGACTTAGGAAGCTTTAAATGTGGGAGAAAATCCTAACACATCCCCACTTTTGCCTAAATTTTCAGTGAAAGTAAGATCAGGATAGAAGAATGCTGCCTCAGTCCATGTCAAATACTTCAAAGTTTCCAACAGAGAACAGCCCTTTCCACACCCAACATGGCTCATGACAATTTTTCCTTCAGCTCAACTTCCTTTCTTTCTTGCTGTCACCTCCGCATAGCATGGTCCTCATGACCCACTGCCTACTAGCATAATTGGTTGTTCATGCCAATGCTAGTCTTGAAGACATAGTTTTCCCCCAGTCAAGGTTATACAACCCTTTGTTGTTTACAGGATCTTGGTTTGACGTCTTGATTCCTTTTCCCCCCTTATCCTTGGTGTTGGGATTTTTGCCCACCTTTACAGTATTCTAGATTACCTTTGGATCACTAGGGGATAATTCCCTATGGTGATTATATTGGGTATCAGTTGACCTCAATTTTGCGTTAATAATGTTTGGGAAATTTTTGGTAATTCTCCAGGCTTGGATTAATCAAGGATTTATCTGGGTGAATTCCTAAGGTCTCATTGGGCAGAGTTGCCGATGAAATGAGGGGCATCTGATAGTTAATCAATGATTAACTATCATGTGTACCAATTTAGAATAGTCAGGTTTCATCACAGACCAATTGGGAGTTTAATGAGCAAGTTGCAAGATGGTTATGCTACCTGCAACTAGCGAATCAATCAGTTGGTTTGCAACCTGCCATAATGGATAACAAGTCCTAAACCTAAGCAGGTCACTCACCAAATATGGTGGTTTGCTGGGATTGAGTGGGAAATGTTAGTGACACGTTTTCTGACTTTGTCTGTTTTCAGTCTTGAGGATGTCTGATGAAGGAATCCTAACCAGATGGTAACGACCATTGTTGATGAGACGTTGAATGGAACTTCAACGGCAACAGCTGTTTTTCATGGATGAGGTGCTAACTAATGCTTAGCCGCTGAATTCCCTTTATAAATTTCCCAGATAATTCAAATTAATATAGATACCAAGTTAGTAAAATTCATTATTGTGTTAAGTTCTATTCATCTTCAGAAATTAAAGCAGTGCCATAATTGGAGACTCTTTTGTTGGATAAGGGGTAAGTATTGAGGATTTTTAGAAAAGAACTGAACTTTGATGGGAATTGCTGCAGACTTTGTGTCACAAGAGGAAAGGCCGTAAACTTCTGGATCTGAGTGTGGATCAAGTTAGGCGGATAAGGGTAGAAGCTCCTATAGATGACATCAAGAGTATTTTGTGGAGAAATACAAGTCTAGCATTGGACCAAAACGGGTTATCTATTCAATTAAGGATTTTAGTCTTCATACATTTATCAATCAACTATCAATTATTATCAGACAACGCAAATCGTGCACATATAAAACTTGTGCAGTTAGTGCTTTGGAGCTATCAATTGGGGAAGAGCCCAGAAACGTAACATTTGGTACTCTTGCGAAGAGTAGCCAATAGGGACCAATAGTATCCAACTCCCAATTTTTAACAATTGGTGCTCACTACAGGGGTATTTGAGTAGGATATACCAGTACAAGATGTCATACAAGGATGAATTAAGAAAACTCTGGATGGAGTTGGCAGCTGTCAACAAGAACGCCTTTAATTCTTCCAATCACTGAGAATTTGCTGCTTTGGAGGAGAGAGTTAAAAAGATCAAGGACGGAGTTATAGGTGTCCCAATTTTAGCAAAATGAATTTCTAGAGAAAGTAACGTCATTAAATAGAAAAAAAGGAGATCTAGTTTGTAAAATTTTATCCTTGAAAACTGAACGTGAAGCAGATTAATTTGATAGTGTTCACTCAGGGCAGACATAGAGCGCTTAATGAACCAAGTCAAAGAGTTAAAGACTCATAGATGTAAATGTGATTCTTATTTGGCGACCAACACCAAAGAAAGGACCCACGAACTTCAGTTGAAAGTTGACTATTCCAAAAAATATGCTGACCACAATTGCAGCATTTTTTGGAGATGACTCCTGAAATCACTTCTCAAGTCAGTCAAGTAGCCAAACCAAGAGTGGTGGCTAAAGAAACTTCAGAGGAATTAAGAGCTATGCTGAAATTATCCACATTCCATTGGTATAACGCCCCTGCGTTCTTCTCATTGTTTGGAATGATAATGTTTGGGTATGGCAATCATCAAAAAGCTTTGATGGTGATGAACTGTTAGGACACCAATTGTCAGAGTTTTGGTGTTACCCCATCTAGAGGGGGACAGCTGGTCATACTCGGAGGCCAAGGCATTCATAATGAAAGAATTTGCAAGTCCCACACATGTTGAAGCGCAAACAGGAATTTATGGGAATCCAAATTCAAAAGGATGAGTCCTTAGTGATTTTCACTGATTAATTCTATCAAGAATTGCAGATTTTAGTCAGAGCAAAAGTACTGGACAATTTTGATGCATGGATAATGTTTCAAGCGGCCCTTCATCCTTTATTGCAATTTGCATCGAATGAGTCTTCTGTGTTTGCAACGGAAATTATCACCTCTCAGATGGTGGATCGTTTCAAAAAATTTATAGAGCTACATTTGATGCATCTAATAGAAGCTTAAAGCTGAGTCCAGTTTGAAATTCAAATTCTACAAAGGGAACTAAGAATGCTAAGGAGTCCAATAATCAAACCATGCTGGTAAATAAGACCAAGGAGCTCAAGTGGACAAATAAGAAGGACAAATGATGTTTTCAGTGCGGAGGAAAGGGACACTTTGCTGTTCAATGCAAGAAGCCAAAGGAACAGATTAACGTGGTCCAGGAAACCCAGGCCAAACCCACACAGGAGTCAGGAAAAGGGCCTGCGGCCTAGACGGGGAACAGTCTAGAGCTGCGGATAAACCTGTTCCCTGATATTTTGCATGATGAAATTGGCATTAGTGATCTGTTTGTCATTGATGATGCGCAGTATCAACTGTATCAAGTGGTCAATTTGGATATCAACGCAGTAACCAGATCCAGAGCAAAGGGAATGACCCCAAAATAAAGGAAGTCATTTGCCTGTATGCGTGACAACTAGCAGGCAAGATTCAAGCCGTGGAGAACCAGAAGGATGACTGGCTTGGTGGGAATTGGAGCTACAGGCTTACAATTATGAGATAGTTTACCAAGTGGGAGCTTCTCATCATAATGTAGATGGCTTATCGAGGTTACCAATGGCCCAAGTGGTATACAAGCAAGCAGATGAGGTATTCAAGAAAATAGTCGAAGGAGAAATCAGGAATGAACCCTTAGAAATCCAAGATGCACTTTGGAAAGAGATGGATAACACTGCGACCAAGGATGGACAAGTTTTTAAGATGATTGAAGGGAAACAATTATTATTCCCAAGACCATTAGAAAGAGCAACAATTGTTCAAGCTGCACATAAGGTTGTCAGGCATAGAGGCCTGAGTAAGATGTCCAATCATATTTGTCAGTACTAGATATGGGAGTCTATCAACTATTATCTAGCGGATTATCTGGATTTTTGAGTGGAATGCCAGTTGCACAAGCCTCACAAGAATAGAACCAAATATCTTCTGGTCCGCCCTATATTTGCCTGGCACATGGTATTCATTGATGTGATGGTACCATTAACCATGAGTACAGGGGATTTAAGTAGATCATAGTTGCAATCGACCATCTGACTAGATGGGTCGAGATGAAGGCCCTGGTGAAAGTGGATGCTACAAGCACTACAAGGTTTATCCTGGATCAAGTCATTTACTTCCATGGATTCCAGCAAGTATTCTTAAGTGACAATGTAACGAATTTTACATCCCACGTGATCCCAAGGCTGAATGAGATAATGGGTATCTGATGAGTTGTGTCAGTACCTTACCAGCCTGAGATGAACATACTGGTAGAATGGGTCAATGGAACGCTGGGCATGACGCTGAGGAAGCTATCGCATGGAGAACTTCCACATGGGGGAAGTACCTCAGTTTGGTGACGTTTGTGTAAGTTATAAGTCATCATAAGCAATGGGAAAAAAGCCGTTCAAATTACTATATGGAAGGAAGGCTGCGTTACTGCTAATTCTATATTTGGTGGTTAACTAACAATGGGGATGAGTGCTGAGCAGTACCTGCTCTGATTGTTGAATATACTGATCAAGATGTAACTACAAGCATTTAATACGACCTTGAAGAAGAGAATCAAGACCAAAACAACGGACAACAAGAACTGGCCAGCATTATCAGAATATCAAGTAGGTGATAAAGTTGCCTATTGTAATATGCATGGTTTCAGGAGAAGAAACACGCTAGATGTGTTGTTTTTGGTTCGTTTGAGATTATTGCTAATATGGTGATGGATGTCTATTCCATCAAGAACCTCTTGGATGGAAGATTTGTGAATTGAGTCCATGCTAAATAAATAAAGTAGTGGATCAAATAAAAATATAAGGAAAGTGTTCCTGAAGGACCGCTGAACCATTAAAATGGTTATGTCCTGATATTTTGGTTAATTCCTAAAAAGGACCGCTGGATCAAAATAGATGGTTAAGGTCTTAAAAAGATCTCTGAACCGTGGAAAACTGGTAGGTCAAAGTATTTTTGAAACCAGTTTGGGGGAATAAATAAAAAATCTGGACCGCTGTATGGGTGAAGGTCATGTTATATATAAAAAAGAAAAGATTGATAAAAATATAGTAAAGAAACATTACCAAATGCACATAAAAAAGATATATTTCTATGCTTTTTATTGGTTATACTCAACTTGTGGATGATTCCGCCTATGTTGCCTCTTGGGGAGGGAGGATGTATAGCAATAGGTTTGAATAACCCGTCAAAATCTAAGTGAGATCAGACGCTAGCAAGGGCTAGACCTACTTGAAGCCAAGTTCGTTAAGCAGAGGCTGATCCCTGTGATAACGTGTCAAGGGGAAGAGAGACAAAGATATTGGTACTTGCCAAATGTGATACCCCAGATCATTTAGGGAAGCAACAGAATAAGAAGAGGCAGTCAGTGAATAACACTGAGTAATCCTAATACGCACTAAGCTGGAAGATTGGTCTTGAGCGCTTGCTGACAGGATTCATCAAGAACATTGGACATATGAGCCATTCAAGCAAGGGATACTAGGCAGGGGTTGCCAAATTATGCCCCCAAAAAACCATAAGGGGAAGATACTGGTGGGATGCGCCAGAAATGAGATAGTCATGCAGGGAGCGGATGGCATTCTGCAGCTGATGACTACAAGCTTCTTGGATTTTAGCAGAATGAGCGATGTAATCTGAGAGAGGCTGGAAGCTTTGTGGCCCAACTTCAAAGAACTTGTCCAGCAAAATGAAGGGCATAGACTGCAACCTCTTGATCTAGGATGTTTGTGAGATTAAAGAGGCTCAGAGCTATGGACAGAGCCTCATCCACTCAGGTCCTCAATCCTGTGTAGGGGAGTTCAAAATAAACGATTTCTATTAGTCAATTTGGTTGACATACCATCTGGTTTATAGAATTGTCTAAGTCATAAAAGGAACTCCAGAAGCAAGTCAGACTTGGAAAGGAACAATCATTTAATAGTGGAGGGCATTGCTTCTAAAGGTTCAATGATGATAGTAGTAGTATCTGCAAAAGGAGCCAAATCCAGGAGAGTATCAAAATATAATTTGGGAATCAACAAAAGAGGGAGGATTGGCTGTGAGTCATTTGAGACAATCGCTAATCTAGTTTCATTGGGGTTGGATATTATTTCCAGTAATTCCAAAATAAGGACTGCATATGGGTGCTTGACTGGGAGTATGAGTCCTGGGGGGCCATAGAAGGGATTATTTGCGAAGATTGACTCATCAGTTGGAAGAGCGAGCACCTTTATCAAACAGACTATCAAGAAGTTTCTGGTACCAAGATTCTGAATTTGACAAATGAGCTGGATGAGAGGGGGATGTCGGACTTTTTACAACAGTTAACATTATTCACTTTAGTATCAATGAAGCTCTATTTTTGGAGAAATAAATCTAAAAGTTAATGAGATAAGCTCTTTAGAAAATAATTAAGAATGATATGAGAAAAAAAAAGTTAAGTGAGACGATCACAAGAGCAAACATTGTTTGAGCATTCTTAATGGTGCCACGAGGCAAAAATTGATGTCAGTGACCTCCTGTCAAGGATGAGGAGGAAGATCAGAAAATCAAGGATACTGTACCAAGATCCTAAATATGACAACGGGTCATATGCCCTGACTGAGGGAAACTAACATTCCAGGACTAGCATTGTCACAAGTAACTTAATCAGCTCAGCACATCAGTGATTATGGGGGCCGCGCTCTGAAGAGACGGTAGCTAGGAGGAAAAGGAAGAGAACTGTATGCTGAAGGTTATCCTGAGCAGCGTTGAGTGCAGATCGACTGTGCTCTACTAAAAACCAAAAAATATTTGACCTGGTGTCCAAGGCCTTATTCTATTGTCCTAATCCTATTCTCGCTGGAAATTTAGGCAAGAGGGGGATGGGTTGCGATTTTTGCCAACCTTTCCAGCCTTCTAGACTAGCTGTGGATCACTAGGGGATAATTTCTATGGAGAGTGAATTGGATATTGGTTAACCCCAATTTTAAGTTAATAATGTTTGGTGGATTTTAGGTAATTCTCCAGGTTTGGATCTGTTGAGGATTGATCTGGGTGAATGCTTAAGATCTCATCAGGATGAGTTGCCAATGAAATGGGGCATCTGATAGTTAATCAATGATTCACTATCAGGTGTACCAGTTGGGATTGGTTAGGTTTCATCACCAACCAATTGGGATTTTAATGAGCAAGTTGCAAGGCAAGTGATGCCGCCTGCAACTAGAAATCGTTAAGTTGGTTCACAACCTGCCATAATGGGTAATAAGTCCTCTTACCTAAGCAGTTCACTTGCCAAATATGGTTGGTTTGTTGGGATCAAATGGGAAACATTAGGGACACGTTTTCTGACTCTGTCCATTTTAGGTCTAAAGGATGTCCAATGAAGGAATCCTAACCAGATGGAGAAGTACATTGCTGGTGAGATGGTGAAGGGAAGTTCAATGGCATTGTCTGCCATTTTATGACTGAAGTGCTAACTTAGGATTAGGAGCAGAATTCCCATTATAAATTCCTCTGATAATTTCATTTATAAAGACACCAAGTTAATAAAGTTCATTTATTGTGTTAAGTTCTATTCATCTTCAATAAATTATTGCTGTGTGCCATAATTGGGGACTCTTTTGTTGGATAAGGGGTAAGTATTGAGGATTTTAGAAAAGAAGCTGAACTTTGATGGGAATTGCTGCAGACTTCGTTTCACAAGAGGAATGGCCGTAAACTTCTGGATCTGAGTGTGGATCAAGTTAGGCGGATAAGGGTAGAAGCTCCTATAGATGACATCAAGAGTATTTTATGGAGAGATACAGGTCTAGCGTTGGACCAGAATGGGTTATCTATCAACTACAGATAATAGTCTTCATACTATTATCAATCAACTATCAATTACTATCAGACAACGCGAATTGTGCACATATCAAACCTGTGTAGTTAACAATTAGAGCTATCAATTGTGGAAGAGCCCAGATTTGTAACATTTGGTACTCACACAAAGCGTAGCCAATAGGGCCAATAGTAGCCAGATCCCAATTTTTAGCTCTTGGAAAAAAGGACTGCTGCTAATGCATTTCCTCATGGCAAATAATAGAATGATTAAATATATTTGTTCTTAATATAGTTTTTTCTCTTAAAATTTTTTTGCCAAATCATTTTGTAATTTTTTCTTTTTGGAGAGCTTAATTTATAAATTAGAAATTGATTGTACCTAAATTATAATAAAACAGAGCTCAATATACTAAGGTGGATAATGTGGACAATTATATAAAGTCCAATGTATCCCCATCTTCCCCAGCTCATATGTAAAATTTATTGAATTCACGGTACCAACAATGTCTTGACAATTTTTCTGGTTAAAAAGCCCATCTCTTCCAAGTGATGAGTCATGCTGCTTAGATAAATCTCACTTATGGCCCACCAGGACCCAAACTTCAAATTGAGCAAATGTGGGTAGTCCTTCCACTGAATTACCGAAAATATTATCCAATCCTGATGAAACTAGATTGGCCACCATCTCAAAAAAAATTGTGGCCAAATCTCCCTCTTCCATCTGTGGCCAAATTGGACTCTGAAACTTTGCTGGCTCTGGCTCCATTCTCAGCTAGACCAAAATAATCATTGATCCTTCTGAAACCATGTATTCTAAATATAAGTTAGTTTTTTGTGCTGGCTCCATTTTGCTTCCAGAGTTCATATTTTGGTTAGGCTAATATTATAAGCTAGCAGTAATTTCTACTGAATCATTTATCAGAATTGTGAACGCTCTGAGTTCCCATATGCAAATTTAAGAAGCAAAGTAACTAAGGCCCTTGCTGAGGCCCTTAAGACCAACAATCTCAGATGAATAATAAATTTAGATGTTGTAGCCTACGCCCTTTGTTTTGGTGGACAAGTTCTTTGCAGTTGGGCCGCAAAGTTACCAGCCTCACCCAACTTTTATCATTTTTTTGCTTATGGTTCCAGAAACCTCACAGCTGTCTCCTTTAGGATGCTGTTTGCTCGTTGCACAACTATCTCATCTCAAGCGCTTAACATCAATATCTCCCCCTAATGGCTCTGATTGGAGGAATGATTCAGCAACCACCTTCCAGTATCCCTTTCAACATGCCAGCCCATATGTCAAATGTCCTTGATGAAGACTTTTGGCAAGCACAAGACCAATCTTCCAGCGCCAGTGACATATAGGGATTATTCAAGAATTATTCGCCTATTGTCTTTATCTTTATTGCTGTTTTACTCTCCAAGCTGGAGTATTGCACTTAGCCAGTACCAACAATTTGATTTCACTCCCCCTGGTCACTTTCTCACAAGGCTCAGTTTCTACTCAAAGAACTAAGCTTTGGGTGGGTTTAGCCCTCACCAATGTTCACTTCCAAACTGATTTTGATAGCTTGTTCACTCCTACTGTCATCCAACCTTCATCCCCCTAGAGGCGTCAAAGGTGAAATCATCCTCTAGGTGAGGGTAGTGAATAAATAATTATAAAATAATCTGGTTTTTTTTTTCTATTTCTTTTTTACATATTTTATTATTTCTTATTGTTTTTTTCTTATCCTTTTATAAAACTTGACCTATACTTGGTTCAGCAGTCAATCTTTTCATTATTCCCCCAAACTGGTTCCTAGGTATATTTTGACATACCAGTTTTCATGGTTCAGAGGTCTTATTTTTTAAGGTTAACCATCTAATTTGGTCCAGCGGTCCTTTTTAGGACTTAACCAAAATATCATGGCATAATCATTTTAATGGTTCAGCGGTCCTTCAGGAACATTTTCCATATATTTTTTATTTTTTTACTTGGATCCAATACTTTAAGATTTTGCATGGACCTGGTTTACTATTCGCCCATCTTAAGGTTTCTTGATGGTATAGGCGTCTGTTGCCAACTTGGCTATAATTTCAAATGGACTTGACCACAGCGCATCCAGATTATTTTTAATCTGAAGTCATGCATATCAAAATTGGCTACCCTATCAACCAAATGGTATTTTCATAGTGCTGTTCAGTTCTTGCCATCCATCATCTTGCCTAAATTTTCGCTTCAAGGTGTATCAAATGCTTGAGATTGCATTTTAATAAGTATAAAACAATTAAGATAAAAACTTATTGGCACTTATACCTGATGTTGGTTTGAAAGCCAATTATAGAATCAGCGGTAATGAAGCCATTCACCCCATATAGCAATTCAAACGAAGTTTTCCAGTTTCTGTATGGTGGCTAATGTTGTAGGCAAATATTACTGGACTGAGGTAGGTTCTCCATGCAGAAGTTTTTGGCAGCCAAATTCCTCAGGGTCAAGGCTAGTGTTATATTCACTCTTTTTACCAGTCCAATAATTTCTGGACAGTGTGGAGCTGATATGTCTCCTCTGATTTCCATTATCTCAATCAGCCGTGGGATCACATGAGTTGTAAAATTTGTTCTGTTATTGCTCAACAAGACTTATGGGCATTCATGCTGATGAGTGACTTGATCTAGGATAAAGTGCGCAGTACTTGTACCGTCTACTTTTCTTAGTGCCTTTGTTTTGACTCAAATTGTTAGATGATTAAATGCAACTATGATATACTTGACTCTCCCCAGTACTCATATTCAGTAATTCCATTATGTTAATTGACATGGTGGGCCAAGAAAATGTGGGGGTGGACTAGTCAATATCCAGCGGTATCTTATGTGATTTGTTTATTAACACTCCACACAGCAAGCCAGATAATTTGCAAGATCATAGGTGATTAACTCCCAGTAGTATAACTGGAAAATATGGTTAATTGTTTTTCTCAAGCCTCCATGCCCACCAACCTTGTGAGCGGATTGAAGTATTGACACTCTTTCTGATGTTTTCAAAAAAGTTAATCGTTTTCTGTCAATTGTTTTAAGGATTTGAAAATTTTGAGTCTCAGTGTTTACCATCACTTTTTGAAGCACACCTTTATTTCTTGGGTCTCATTCCCTCTCTCTCCATCGACCATCTGCCAGAATAGTCATCAGCCTGATGGTGTAACACTTGAACTGTAGGCAATCTTGATAAGCTATCCATATTCTGATGAGATACTCCTGCTCAGTGGACTATTTCAAAGTCATATGCTTGGAGTTTCAGTGACCATTGGGACAGACGTCCTTCTGGCTCTTTGAGGTTATGTAGCCAGCGCAGGGAGGAGTGGTCAGTCACCACTTTGAAGTGCATACATTGGATGTGCACTAAAATTGCTTACAGGTTTAAAGTACCACAAGGCATTCATGCGGTGTAATAATGCAGTTCCGTTCCACTGCTGACAGGGTCTGGCTCACATAAGCTACAGAAACTCTTCCACAAGTTCATCCACTTAACTCGGGATGGCGCCAATCACCATCAATGAACCATCAGTTTGAATTATAATTTTTATTAAAATTTGAATATATCAAACTGAAGAATCTATCAGGCACTGGCATAACTCATCATTTGACTCCTGAGCCTCTTTGTTCCATATGAATCCTTTTTTGAATCCTTAAGTAAATGGAAAAGTGGCTTGGCAATCTTCACAAAATCCCATATGGATCATTAATGATACCTGATTATTCCAAGGAATACTTGTATATCTCAGATGCTTTTTGGGATAGACATCTGCTCAATGGCTTCAATCTTCTGCATTTGTGTCTGCAATCCACATTGGAGTTGATGACAACCCCAAACGTTCCAAATCTTTCTTGAAGAAGTGGCATTTCCTTGGCTTTATATTCAGACTGGTTGCAAATAATCTCTTAAAACTTCTTCCAAGTGTTGCAAGTGATTAGTGAAAGTCCTACTGAACATATATATTGTCCAAATACACCAGGATGCAGGACAAATTCAGCTCATTCAGTATAGCATCCATGGCTCTTTGAAACGTCACCAGTGCATTACAAAGACCTTAGAGCATTTGGGTCATTTGGTACAGCCCCTGAGAGGTTATTATCGCGCACTTCACTTGGTCTTTTGCTTGAAAATTGATTTTTCAATATACTGAAATTAAGACCATTGCAGAGAAATACTACGCTTCCCCCAGATGGTCTATTGTGTCATCAATCCTGGATAGTGGATACAAATCCTTCTTGGTTATCTTTTTCGGTTGCAAATAATTGATTACTACTCAATTAGAGCCATCTTTCTTCTTCAAAATCAGGATTGGACTTGCCCAGGGGCTCAACAATGGAACTAGGATCCCATGATCCACTAGTTTACTTATTTCTTCTTCCACTACCACCTCTGCCACTTTTGACAAGCGAATTGGTCTCATCCATATCAGTAAATTCTCCATGGTGTCAACTTTGTGGATTACACTTTTCACACATTTTAAGTCATGATCATTCTGAGCAAAAATTTATCTATATTTTTCAGTAATTCGAGCACCTCATCCTGAGTCTTTCTGTCATATCAGTGAGTTGCTCTCAGTTGACTAGTAAATTGATATCTTTGGAGACCCCTACCAGCAATACCATTTTGGTCAGGGTTCCAAAATTGTGGAATTTTCTCAGTTAACTGTTGGAATTATATGGATAAACGTGACGATTTGATTTTTTCAATCTTTATCAGTTTTCTATTCAAATTTGCCAATAGAACACAGAATTATCAATGGCCTGGCATAATTATTCCAGACTCCACCCATGACTCATCTTTGGATTTCTTCTATGGAAAGCCAACCTTTCCACAAAGTTGCACTGGTATTTCAATAGTTAATCCCATGTCATTTTAATCTGAGATCCCAGCAGTATGGTACTTGTTGTTTTTGTTCATAATGAAAACCCCCAATTTTCCATAATTTCTGTTAACATTTCTCTCCGTTTTTGTCTAAATAATTGACAATGGATCAGGATAATGTCATTATTATATCAGATTAATAAAATTGTTTCTCTTGGTAAACGGAAATTCCCCATTCTGTTGATAAACCAGAAGCATCGTTTGACCCAATATGGTCAGTGTATTGTCTTTGAAGTTGCATTTGGCTCTGTACTTTCATAGAAAACTTGTTCCTGTTTAAAATCTATAGTTTTGGTTAGCCAAAACAATAGCTGGAGCGGATACCATCAGGGATCCAAATATGAGTGGCAGTGCACTATACACTTCACAGGAGATGGTAATATCAGATCCAGAGGTCCCATATTCCTTTTTGTGCTCTAAATCAGGCGAGATTTCATCTTCTTTATTGATTAGGTTGGGACAATATTAATTGGCACCCTGCTGGCAAAATAAATTGCTCGCACCCATTCTCAATTCACCATTATGTCTGTATATGTACACTTGGAGTGTTGTAGAATAGTGTTTATTAAGTGTATGGTGGCATCACTTGATGAATTGAGGGTGTGAATAATCTGCGCTGATAAATCAGTAAAAGATTCTTGCTTACGCTTATAGTAATTGACAGGTTCACTTCATTAATTTGGTATTGACCAATTCATCCAGATCTTCAGCCAATCAGATATTGTCCACTAGTTGGCATGCATAAGGGTGAGCGACCTCCTTAATTTTTCCAGGGTCAGCCCCTTTGCTCCAGCTCTAATTATGGCGTTGACATCTAGGTTGACCACTTGATAAAGCTGGTCCAGCGCTTCTTCATCTACAAGCAGATCACTTGCTTTAATTTCTTTGTTCATTATATTGGAAGGAACAGGTTTATCGCAGCTCTGGACCATTCCACATCTAGATGTGGGCCCTAATCCCAACTCTTGTGCAGGTTTGCCTTCCTTAGCCTGTACCACAATAATCTGTTTCTTGGGCCTATTGCTGAAGCACTGGGCAGCGAAGTGACCTTTCCCCACACTGGTGACAGTGGATATTACCCTTGTCCACTCATTGCAAATTTCAATAAGGCCAAAGGGCCACTTGTAATGTGATCTGCACATTAAAATCAGTTAACACTTTTGCTCCGACCAGAATCTGTGATCCTTGATAGAATTGGCCAGCAAAATTTTCTAATGTTTTGTCCTTTATGAATTGGATCCCCATGAATTTTTGCCTGTGCTTAGACATATATGAAGGACTTATGAACTCCTTCATGATTGCAGCTTTGGCCTCAGAGTAGGACCAGCTTCACCTTTAAGATGAGGCAACACCAAGATTTGGCAGTTGGTGTCTAAGCAGTTCATGATGGTCAATGCTTTCTGCCTGTTACAACACCCAAACATAGTCATTTTGAAAAGGCGGAAGAACACAAGACGTTGTCCTGATGAAAATTAGGTAGTTTGGGCAGGGATTTGAATTCTTCCAAATTTTTTTCTAACTGCTATTTGTGGCTCAGCGACCTGACTGATGAGAGGTTTAATCTTTAGGAGTCATCTCTGAAATGGTGGCAAATCAGTCAGCATGTTTTGAATAGTCACCAACTTCCCAACTGAGGTTCTTGTAGTATCTTCTTCAGAGTCATTCGCTGCATATGATCCACATCTGCATCTTTGGTTTTTCAGTTCTTTGACTTGTTTTACTAAACGTTCCATACTGAGCTGAGAAGGCTTAATTGCACACAATCTGTTTTGTGATCCATTTTCAGGAATAAAGCTTCCATAATAAGCTCTCAATCATTATACTTTAGAGATGTTATTTTACCAATTAATTGTTGCTTAATTTATAAACTCCTCTGCTCCTTATTAGTAATTCCCTCCTCTAGAACAGCAAACTATTTAAGTTCTTCTAAATTCAAGGCGCTCTTATTAACAGTTGTTAATTATGTCCATAGTTTTCTTTGTTTGTCCTTGTATAACATTGTGAATATGGCTTCACTAGAAAAAGCTTATATTACTCAACTACCTCCTATAGTGAGGACTAGATGTTAAAATCTGGGTTTATTGATATTAGCTTACAGAGATTAACTGCACAGGTTTGGTTATTATATGCACTATTCACGTTAATTAGTATTAATGTAGTTATATATTTGATAATAGTATGAAGAAAATTATCCATAGATGAATAGATAAACCAGGTTGATATATGGGCCAACGATAAACTTGGGATGCTCCACTTGATGCTGATTATGCTGACAATTAGAACCTTCTTCCCTCTTCCAGCTGAACTTAATCTAGCTTTATATTGAGAGGATTTTTTCCTTGGTTCCCATTGCGCTGAGTTGGTGGAGATCTGCTTAGAAGGTATTCTTCTCTTCTAAGAATATCCTATCCTTACTCTTTATCACACAAAAAAGTCAACATTTAATGTATTAAACCAATAATAAGCTGAAGATGAATAGAACTTTGAACTGATATTGTCTGCTTTATTAATATAAGAACTAATTAATTTATAGGGAAATTTTGCGCCCAACTCCTCAGTTGGCACCTCAGTATTATAACAGCAGCCATTGATGTTTTATTTTTTTTTCTTTGAGGTCTCTTGCAGCAATGGGCTTCTCCATTGAGCTAAGGATCCATCCATTGAATATCCCAGAAACCTAAAACGGAAAGATCAAGAAAGCTTGTCCCTAATGTAACTTCTCAATCACAGCGAATCAACCACGTTTGACTAGTGACCTGTTTAGGTAATGGGGCTCTTTGCCCATTATAGCAGATCGTAAACAACTGGTCAATTTGCTATTTGCAGGTGGCGTCACTTGCCTTGCAATTTCTAAATAAACCCTCAATCAGTCAGTGATGAAACCAAATGATCCCAATTAGCACATCTAATGGTAAATCATTGATTAACTATTAGATGAACCAATTTCGTCAGCAACTCTGCCCAACAAGATCTTAGGCACTTTCATGGATCACCCTAGTGGATCCAATTCTAGAGGATTACCTAAAATCTGCTGGCATTATTAAACTGATATCAAAAGCATCCAATATCCAAACTATTTAATAGCAGGGCTTATTCCCTTGAGAACCAGCAGATTATTCAACCCAGAAAGCTGGAAATGTGGTCGGAAATCTTAACAATACCACAACTTTCCTTCTAGGTGCAAAGTGCCAGCCCACTTCCCCTATAAACATGAAGGAGATTACTTATGCCACCACCTCATGACAAGAATGATACAGCAAGGAAGATTCTAAAGCAGAAAAAATCTCCTTAAACCTATATTAGTCTTGATAAAATGTAATTGACCATTAGACTTCCCAGATACTAGAGCTTAAAAAGGTTTTAGCAAGGGTAACATCCCCCTGTGATATGGGAAGGCCCAATCTTTCTAATATGTCAAGGTCAACTAAGTTAAGTTATGCTCAATATTCCCCAGTGCTTCAACAGCTTTTACAGTAACTTTATCCTAACGATTTTTACATCTGAATATAAATTTGATAATATAGGTAAGAGGAAGGGTTATATAGCTTATTTTGAAAAATTCATGAGACTTTTGGGAGTTGGCGCAAATTATAAGGTTTCTCCGCTCTTTCAGTGATACTGTACTTGAAATATCTTCAGGAGTGTTGATAGTTTTGGATGCAGGCAAAGGGTACCTAAGGTGAGCTAAGATTTTACTAGGAACAATGTTGCCATGATTGTCATGTTTACATGACTTCACTGAGGGAAACAACTGCCAAGACAAAGCTGGATTTCAGGAGTCCAAAAAGGTCAAGCTGCAAAACCTCACTGACTTAAAGCATACCTTGGACCAATGCTGGGTGCAGGCCAGATATGCCCAGTTTGTCCAGGTAAAGTACATGATGCCCATCCCTGCATTAGTGTTGGGATTTTTGCCCATATTCCCAGCCTGCTAGATTACCTGGTGTCGCTAAGGGAAAATTCCCTAAAGCAAAGTGAATCAGAAATTGGTTGGCCCAAATTTTGGAGGAACTATGTTTGGGGGATTTTGGGATATTCATATGGTTGTATCCATTGGTGATTGATCCAGATGAATACCTAATATCTCATCAGGTAGAGCGGCTAACGAAATAAGGGCATCTGATAGTGATTAACTATCAGTTGTACCAATTGGGATTGGTCAGGTTTCATCACCGACTGATTGGGAATGTATGATGAGTTGTGAGGCGAGTGATGCTGCCTGCAACTAGTGAATCAATCAGTTGGTGAAGTGACCTGCCATAATGGGTAAAAAGTCCCATTACCTAAGCAGATCACTAGCCAATTATGGTTGGTTTGCTTGGATCGAGAGACAAAACGTTAGGGACACGTTTCTGACTCTTTCCGTTTGAGGTCTTGAGGATGTCCAACATTGGAATCCTAGCCAGGATGGGGAAGACCATCACTGCCGAGACAAGGAAGGGTGATATAATGGCAATGGATGCCATTTCATCAAAGAGGTGTCAACTGAGGGTTAGACAGCCGAATCCCTATAAATTCCCTAGGATTCACTATAATAAAAACATAGATAAAAAAAGATACAAATTACTACATTAGAACATTACTAGTTTTATTGTAGATTCAGTTATAGTTAGACTATCAGCATCTAGCGTGAAGATCCATCTCAAGGATATTATTGCAGAAGGCAATAATTGGTAGACTCTTAGAAGAAGAGTAGAGATCTGAGTGGGGATCTAGAGATGAAGGGAATCATGACTAAGGGATTGCTGCTGACTGTGTGTTGGGCCAAAGGAGACTGCTATCAGAGGATCTTGATGAAGATCGAGTTAACAGTATTGCAGGGAATGAATCCCTACAAGTACAACTATCAAGTATTTATTGGAAATACTGGCCGAAGCGTTGGGCCTGAAAATAGTTCTAAATCAACTACGGATAATAGTCTCCATACTATTATTGGATTATATATTCTTACAACGCGAGGTGCACAAGGAAACTGAACCTGTGCAGTAAAAAGATTACTAGGGTTGACAACTGATAATCAACCCAACATAGTAAATTTTTACAAGTTGGTGCTCACTACAGGGGTAGTTGAGTAGAAGAATCTATCAATAATGTTGTACAAAGAAGAGATGCACAAGTTTTGGACCGAGATTGCCACAGTGAATCAGAATGCCTTAAACTCTGCGGACCACTGGGAGTTTGTGGCCTTGGAAGAGCGAGTAACCAAGGTGGAGGAAGGAGTTGAAAACGTAGCCAACTTTGGGAATGAGTTACTTTACAAAGTAAACTCGTTAAAGAGGAAAGAAGGAGACCTCATCTGAGAGGTCCTATTCCTGAAAACAGAACGTGAAGCAGATCATGTTCATTTGAGAAAGTTTGGTGTGGACATTGAGAAGTTGATGAAAGAAATAGAGGATTTGAAAGCCCACAGATGTGCATGTGAGCCTGATATGGCCAGTGATGCTGAAGAGGGAAGTCCTCAAATGATACTTGGGAAGAGGAATACCCAAGAAATATGCCACCCGCATTTAATGCTATTTTGGAGATGATGCCAGAAGTCACTCCACAAGTGAGCCAATTAGCCAAACTGAGAGAATCAGTCCAAAATGACTCAGAGGAATTCAGAGCAACACCTAAATTGCCCACATTCCATTGGGATAACGCCCCAGCATTTTTCTGACTATTTGACATGACCATGAATGGATATGGGGATTGTCAGAAGGCGTTGACAGTCATGAACTGTTTGGACACAGACTGCCAGAACCTAGTGTTACCCCACTTGGAGGGGGACAGCTGGTCCTATGCTGAGGCTAAAGCAGCCATAATGAAGGAGTTTGGGAGTCCAACCCATATGTCAAAACGCAAGCAAGAATTTATGGGAATTCAATTCTGTAAAGATGAGTCTCTTGCAAGCTTCGCGGATCAATTTTACCAGGAGTCACAGATCCTGGCTGGAGCAAAGGTGTTAGATGACTATGATGCAAGAATCGCTTTGCAAGCAGCCCTTCAGCCCTATCACAATTTGCATCAAATGATGTCTACTGTATTCGTGACCAAAATAACTACCTCACAAATGGTAGATAACCTGAAGATTCTGGGAGCGACGTTTGATGCTCCAAATAGAAGCTTCAAGTCCAATCTGGTCCAAAGTCCAAATCCCATGAAGGGAAGCGAAGGAGCAAAGGAGACTTTTAACTGAACTGTGCTGGGAAATAAGCCCAAGGATTTCAAATGGTTAAATAAGAAAGAAAAGTCTGCTTCCAGTGTGGCGGGAAAGGGCATTTCGCCGCTCACTGCAAAAAGCTGAAGGATCAAATTAACGTGGTCCAGGCTAAAGAGACAGCAGTAGCCAAGGATTTGGGAAAAGGTCCCGCTGCCTAGACAAGGAACAGTCTAGAGTGGCGGAGAAACCTGTTCCTCCCAATATCATGAATGAAGAGATAGATATTAGCGATCTGTTTGTGGATGAATGAGCAGGATCAGCTATATCAAGTGGTCAACATGGACATAAACGCTGTGACCAGAGCTGGGGCAAAGAAGATTGACCCTGAGATAGTTCAGGAGGTTGCCCGGCCATACGCCTGACAACTGGTGGAGAAGATCTGGACCACCAAGAATCCTGATGAGTTAACCAATGTTCGCTTAGATGAGGCCAATCTGTCAATTCCCCTTGGCATGATTAAGGAATCATTTCCTGAATTATTGGCGCAGATCATTCATACCCTAGATTCAGGCTAATAACGCCACAATTCACTCAGTAAATACTCTATTACAATACTCTGAGTGTACATATATAGATATTCAGGTGAATCAAGTGAGGGTGTGGGTGATAGTCAACAGCGGAGCGCCCATCAATATTGTGTCAACCAAGCTGGTGAAGAAGATGAAGATCTCTCCAGACTTGGAACACAAGAAAGAATATGGAACAGCTGGGCCAAACACCACCATTTCCTGTGGAGCGTATAGTGCGCTGCCACTACAATTTGGGTCATTGGTGGTATCCATGCCAGCAATAGTTTTGGCGAACCAAAACTATGATATCCTGATCAGAACGGAGTTTCTGCAGAAATATGGAGTTAAATGTAACTTTGAGGATAATATGTTGACCATCCTGGGTCAGATGTTACCATTGGTATACCAGAAGAATGGTGAAGTTCCATTGAACTGGAGAAATAACTTCATTAATCTGATATACAATGATGGCATTGTACCGATTCAGTACCAATTAATTGGTAGGAAGCAACGAGAGATGCTGGCAGAAATCCTAGAAAACTGGGGAATTCCCTTATGGATCAAGAAGGAGAAAACCATACCAGCCAGATCGCAGATGATAGTTGACACAGGGTTGACTTTAGAGATTCCAGAGCTGTTGTATGGAGAAGTCAGAAGCCCCTGGAAGAAGTCCAGAGTGGAGCCATGGGTGGCTCCTGGGATAATTATGCCAGGCCATGGAGAAATATGAGTTCTCTTGGCGAATTTAAGCGAAAAACTGATGAAGATCAAGAGGAATCAAATCATCACATTTATTCATTTAATCCTGATGGCAGAATTGAGACAATTCCATGATTTTGGGTCTCTTGAGGAAATGGGATTACCAGCTGGAGCGGCCAAAAGCATCAACCTATTAGTTGATCGAGAGCAGCTCGCAGATCTGCTGGAAGGGCAGAAGGAGGAGGTGCTCAAATTATTTGGAAGATATCAGGAAGTATTCGCTCAGGACGACCATAATTTGGGATGCGCACAAGGCATAATTCACAAGGTTGACACCGGGGAAAGTCTACCAATAAGGATGAGACTGATCCAAAGATTGAAAGCTGCTGAAGCAGGTAGTGGAAGATGAGATCAGCAAACTAGTAAAGCATGGGCTTCTAGTTCCATCATCAAGTCCCTGGGCAAGCCTGATTCTGATTGTAAAGAAAAAGATGGATCAAATCAAGTAGTGATTGACTATCAGAGGCTGAATAAAATTACAAAGAAGGATTTGTATCCCCTACCAAGGATCAATGATGTGCTGGATCAATTAGGAGAAGCGAAGTATTTCTCCACAATGGACCTAATCTTGGGATACTGGCAGATTGACTTGCCAGAAGAAGACCAAGAAAAATGTGCGATTATCACCGCACAGGGGTTATACCAGCTGACTAGGATGCCCCAGGGTCTTTGTAATGCACCCACGACGTTTCAGAGGGCCATGGACGCGATATTGAGCGACCTGAAGTTGTCATGCATCCTGGTATATCTGGATGATATCAATGTGTTCAGTAAAACGTTTACTGATCACCTTCAGCACTTGGAGGAAGTTTTTAAGAGACTGTCCGCAGCTAACCTGAAGATCAAGCCACGGAAGTGCCACTTCTTCAAGAAGGAGCTTGAATACCTGGGATTTGTGATTAATGCAAACGGATTGCAGCCACAACCCCAGAAGATAGCAGCTATTGAGCAGATGGCTGTGCCAAAGAGTGTCCAAGATATCCAAGTATTCCTTGGGATGGTCAGATACTATAGAAGATTTATTTGGGACTTCACCCCAAATAGCCAGCCTTTGTTTCATTTATTAAAGGATCCAAAAAAAGGATTCATATGGAATGAAGAGGCCCAGGACTCCTTTGATGAATTACGCCAGTACCTGATAAATTTGCCAATTCTGAAATATCCAAATTTTGATCGGGAGTTTATCATTCAAACTGATGCTTCATTGATGGCAATTGGCACCATACTGAGCCAAGTAGATGAACTTGGGGACAAACATCCAGTGGCATATGTGAGCTGGACACTCTCAGCCGCTGAGAGGAATTACACCGTGACTGAGCATGAATGCCTTGCAGTCATTTATGCCTGTAAGCAGTTTCAGGTGTATGTCCACAGAACGCACTTTAAGGTGGTGACGGACCACTCTTTGCTGCATTGGCTGCACAATCTTGGGAACCTGAAGGATGACTGGCCCAATGGGCACTTAAGCTTCAGGCTTATGATTATGAGATAGTCCACCAGTGGGGGCTTCTCACCAGAACGCGGATGGCTTATTGCAGTTACCAATGGTCCAGTTGGTATATCCGCAGGCGGATGAGCTATTCCAGAGAATGGTCAAAGGAAGAATTGAGGACAAGCCTTGAAGAAATCCAAGGTGCACTTCAAAAAGCGATGGAAAACACTGAGATCATGGATGGACAAGTATTCAAGATGATAAATGGGAAATGGCTATTATTCCCAAAACTGTCAGAAAGAGCAGCAATAGTTCAAGCCGCTCATAAGGTTGTCAGGCATGGAGGCCTGAGAAAAACAACCAATCATATTTGCCAGTATTACTACTGGGAATCAATTAACTACGATGTCACGGATTATCTGGCTTGTTGCATGGAATGCCAACTGCATAAACCACACAAGAATACAACTGGATACCAACTGGTCTGACCTGGATTTGCATGGCACACAGTGTCCATTGATGTGATGGGACCGCTGGCAATGAGCACAGGAGGAGTGAAGTACATCATAGTAGCCATCAATCATCTGACAAGATGGGTCAAAACGAAAGCCCTAACCAGAGTTGACGCTACCAGTACTGCAAGATTCATCCTGGATCAAGTAGTATACCAGCATGGATGTCCACAAGTTATACTGAGCAATAATGGGACCAACTTCACATCTCATGTGATCCTGAGGCTAAATAAAATAATGGGGATCCAGGGAGTCATGTCAGTACCATACTGGCTAGAGATGAACAGACTGGTAGAATGGGTCAATGGGACGCTGCCGCAATGCTGAGGAAGCTAGTCGCAGGGAGAACTTCCGCGTGGGGAACATACCTGAGTTTGGTGACGTTCACCTACAATATCAGTCATCATATGGCAATGGGAAAGACACCATTTAAATTACTTTATGGGAGGAAGGCCGCGTTGCTGCCAATATTATATTCAGTAGTAGAACCTACGTTGGGGATGAGTACCAAACAATACCTGAACTGACTGACGAGTATCCTGATCAATATGCAATTGCAAGCATTTGATACTACCTTAAAGAAAAGGATACAAGCAAAATCAATGGATGATAAGAACTGACCGCCATTGGAAGAATATCAAATAGGAGAAAGAGTCACCTATTGCAATATGCATGGTTTCAGATGAAGAAACAAATTGGATGCATTATGGTTGGGTCCATTTGAAGTAATCGCCAAGGCGGTGACCAATGCTTACACCATCAAGAATCTCTTGGATGGAAGAGTAGTAAATCAAGTCCACGCTAAGTATCTAAAGCATTGGATCAAAGAAAAAAAATAAAAAAAGAGTTCCCAAAGGACCAATGAACCATTAAGTTGGTCATGTCCTGATGATTAGGTCAAGTCCAAAAAAAGGACCTCTGAACCAATCTAGATGGTTAAGTCAAAAAAAGGACATGAACCATAGAAAACTGGTAGGTTTAAGTGCCCAGGATCCAGTTTGGGGGAAAGATGGACCTCTGAACTGAAAAAAGGTCAAGTCCCATAGAAAAAAAAAATAAAAATAAAAAAATCAATAAAAAATATTGAAAAAAAGATTTTTAAATGCATAGAAAAAAAGCCAATATTTTTATAAAATTTTTATTTTTATTGGTTGTCCTCAGTGCGGGGATGATTCCGCCTATGTCGCCTCTTGGGGGAGGGAGGATGGATCGCGGTAGGAAGAAATAGCCCATCAAAATTGATATGTGATTGGACACTTGCAAGGGTGAGACCTACATGAAACCACATTTGTTGAGCTGATGCCAAGCCCTGAGAGAACGCGACTAGGGGAAGGGAAATGGATATGTTGGAAGAAGCCAATCGTAAAACCCAGAGTGGGGAGGAAAACAGCAATAAAGGAAGAGGCAATTGGTGAATAACCACGAGTAATCCCAATAAGGCACTGGTGCCAGAAGATTTGTCTTGAGTGCCTGCCAATGGGCCTCATCAAGAACACCAGACATGTGAGCCAGCAGCGAAGAAGGAATGCTCAAGGGGTATTTGAATCATGCCCCCAATTTTCGCCATCAACGGAAGATAGCAATGAGAAGCTCCAGAGAAGAGGTAGTCATGTAAAGAGTGGATTGCATCTTGTAAATGATGACTATGGGCTTCATGGAAGCTGAAGCTGAATGACCGATGGAAGTCAGGTGAGGCTGGAAGCTTTGTTGACCAACTTCAAAGAACTTGGCTGGCAAAGTGGAGAGCATAAGTGGCAGTATCCCAATCCAGAAGGTTGTCCAGATCTGAGGGATTCAGTGCTAATGACAATGCCTCGGTGACTTGCGCCTAAAGTTCAGCATAGGGGAGCTCAGAATGTATGCTGTTCCCAATTGAAAGCTCAGAAACCAGCACAGCAGGTTGGTAAAATTGTCTGAGTTGGAAGAGGAACTCAGGGAGCAAATCTGACCCAGCCAAGAATGAACGATCTAAAGCGACTGACATAACCTCTGGAGCATCAACAATGATGTTTGGAGCCTCAGTGAAAGGAGCCAAATACAAAAGGGTTTTGAAGTCCAACTTGGGGATTGACTGTAAGAGAAGAGTTAGCCGAGAGTTATTCAAAATGATGGCACGCCTGGTTTCAGGGGGATTGGATACTGTTTCCGGTAATTTGATAGAAGGACTAGCCCCTTGTGCCAGACTAGGCATATGAGTCCTGGAAGGACCATAGAAGAGGTTCTGTCGAGCATCCGACTCATCTGCTGGAAGAGGCGGAGGTCTGAATCTGACAGACTGTTCAGAAGTTGCTGATAATGGGATTCTGAGTTTGACATATGAGCAGGACTAGAGGGGGATGTCAGACTTATATAGAAGTTGACATTATGCACTCTACAATCCTTTAAGCTCCAATTTTATTAAATTGATTTAATAAAATTAATGAAATAAGCTTTCTGAGGGAAGTATTAAGAATGACTTACAGCCAAGAGGTTATGAGCGAAATAACGAGGGCAAATAAAAATAAGTATTCTTAATCAGCCGCGAAATGAACATTGATTTCAAGAGTCTCCTGTCTAGGATGAGGAGAGAATCAGGAATTCAAGGACGCTGGACCAAGAATTTTGAATATGACAGCGGGTCATATACCTGACAGGGGGAAAACTGAATCAAGGGAATAATATTGTCACAAGCAAATCAATCAGCCCGGCATGACAAGAGGTCGTGGGGACTGCGCTCTGAGTAGGCGGTAGTGTGGAGGAAGAGGAGGAATGCCATATGCTGAAGGTTGTCCCAAGCAGCGTTGAGTTTTTTGAGTGTAC
Organism: Massospora cicadina; assembly: GCA_022478985.1. Taxonomy (NCBI): domain Eukaryota; kingdom Fungi; phylum Entomophthoromycota; class Entomophthoromycetes; order Entomophthorales; family Entomophthoraceae; genus Massospora; species Massospora cicadina. The sequence goes on along the minus strand of JAKSZP010010742.1, from coordinate 18,533 downwards.
TCTGCTTGAACCAATAAAGTATTTGACCAGGTGTCTGAAGCGGTGTTTCCATGCCCTAGTCCTTTTCTCACTGGAAATATAGGCAAGAGGGGGGATGTGTTGGAATTTTTGCCCATATTCCCAACCTGCTAGATTACCTGGTGTTGCTAAGGAAAAATTCCCTAAAGCGAAGTGAATCAGAAATTGGTTGGCCCAAATTTTGGAGGAACTATGTTTGGGGGATTTTGGGATATTCATATGGTTGTATCCATTTAGATTGATGATAGATGAATACCTAATATCTCATCAGGTGGAGCAGCCAATGAAATAAGGGCATCTGATAGTGATTAACTATCAGGTGTACTGATTGGGATTGGTTAGGTTTCATCACCAACTGATTGGGGATGTATGATGAGTTGTGAGGTGAGTGATTCTGCCTGCAACTAGTGAATCAATCAGTTGGTGAAGTGATCTGCCATAATGGGTAAAAAGTCCCATTACCTAAGCAGATTGCTAGCCAATTATGGTTGGTTTGCTTGGATCAAGAGGTAAATGTTAGGGACACGTTTTTGACTCTTTCCATTTGAGGTCTTGAGGATGTCCAATTTTGGTATCCTAGACAGGATGGGGAAGACCATCACTGCCGAGACAAGGAAGGGTGATTCAACAGCAATGGATGCCATTTTATCAAAGAGGAGTCAACTGAGGGTTAGACAGCCGAATCCCCTATAAATTTTCTAGGATTCATTATAATAAGGGATAGATAAAAACATATACAAATTACTACAATAGAACATTATTAGCTTTATTGTTGATTCATTTATAGTTAGACTATCAGCATCTAGCGTGAAGATCTCATCTCAAGGATATTATTGCAGAAGGCAATAATTGGTAGACTCTTAGAAGAAGAGTAGAGATCCAAGCAGGGATCTAGAGATGAAGGGAATCACAACTAAGGGATTGCTGCCAACTGTGTGTTGGGCTGAAGGAGACTGCCATCAGAGGATCTTGACAAAGATTGGGTGGACAGTATTGCAGGGAACAAATCCCTATGAGTAAAACTATCAGATATTCAATTGGAAATACCAGCCAAAGCGTTGGGCCTGAAAATTTTTCGAACTCAACTGCGGATAATAGTCGCCAAACTAATATTGGATTATATATTCTTACAACGCAAGGTGCACAGGGAAACTGAACCTGTGCAGTAGAAAGATTACTATGGTTGACCACCAATAATCAACCCAACGTAGTAAATTTTTACAGATGGTATTTTGGGTGAACCTGTGCGCAGACCTCTTCAGGGAGGTCTCTAACAACGTCAGCCATTTTATTTGCACAAAATTAACTACTGCTTCTGTTGCACTGCTGGGACTCCCTGGTCCCCTCCAGACTGAGGCACTCAAGCACTCCAGCCCAAATCTCTGCTTAGTTATGGACTCCCCTTTGGGGTCCACCCAAGTATTGTTGTTTGTTTGCTATCAATTATATATACCGCATTGTACACCCTTGCCCTGGGTTACTTTGGCTTCAGTACCCTCCAAGGTGCTATGCTCACCATCATACTAACAACTGGTTCCCTGGAAGTGTGGCTGTGTATCTCGCACCACCTCACTGGGATCAGGAGAGTTACAGATACTCTTCTGACAATAATAACGTGAACAGTACTTGTTGATGGATTTTTAAATTTCATAAATGATGTTGGTGCTCAACATGGGTTACCAGGGGATCTTTCTCTTCCAACATGACAGCAAAATGGGTGGATGTGGTAGCTCTTAGTAACTCTTCTCCCAAGTTCTAAAAATAAAGGAAAGATGGAAGAGTTGATCTTGGGCATACTGAACCAAGGAATGAAAACAAGAACCTTATTTTGATACAGATAGGGGTCCTTGTTGCAGGATCAACTATGCAGACCAAGCTGCATCCAGGGAAACCTCAGGAGGTAGGTCGCACAATTCATCAAGTTAATATACTCATTTAATGAGGAAGGCAACAGGTTTTACTAAAGAAGTACATTATCTCAGCATCTATGGTGGTAGGCAAAGAGAGATAAAGTCGTTTGCCTGTTTATTAAGTTTTGAAGATCCAGCTGCATACTGGAAGTGCACTTGTAGGTGAATGTGGGTGAAAGCGAATTTGGAGAAGGTCAGCCTTAGTGGATCCCAAAGTGGAACGAGTTTAAATCCCTAAAAAGAGGCTGAAAGTTCAAGAAGAGTTGTACAGTGGATAAAAAATTATGGTGAACTTACAGCATCAAAATGAAGAATGGGATATTACCATTATCACAGTGGTGGTGTTGGTATACCAATAAGGGAGGTTCACAGGCTCAGTGGTTGTAAGAAGGTCATAGATAGAGATATAGAATTAAATGAATTTATTTAATATCATGGTCCACTTTATAAGGTGACATGCAAGACTTTAGGATAACAAGCCCATGAATAAACGCAGGTAATAGTCATAAACAAGACTAGATTGTGGCAATAATGCTAATAATCTACTTGAAATGAAGGGATGCTATTAGAGAGGGATAAGTGAATGATCAACAATAGGAGTTCACGCTGTCATGGCTCCAAGGCGTGTGTAGTAACCATGACATCTGTATTTGCATTATTTTTGGGTCATAAATCTTTTAGGGACAAACACCAAAGTCATTTAAATTGGGTTTTTTATTTTAATAAATTAAAAATAGAAATTAGTGAATATTCAGGAGGGGAACTAAGTATAAGTTAACTCACTAGTAGGTGAAATTGTTAAGCTTATATTGTGTTTATAAGCAAAACTTTAACCTGATCAAAGCCTTGTCAGGTATCAGCAGCTGAGAGTAAATTCTGCCCTTTGATATAACCATATTTGAATCTTTTCAATTAGAGGTAGTTCAGTGTTTGTTAATCTTAAGTTTAATGTCAATATGTAATTTTAGTTGAAGTTATAGGCTTAATGTTTTTAACTTTAAGTTGGGCCACATCATTACAAGTTTTTGGCTGAATTTAAGATCACTAGGACAAGCGCAAATTGCTTTCAAATTATATTAAATTTTACTGGGATTTGGGATTTATTTTCTTACTATTTGAATTATAAGAACAGTGTTACATGGGTTGGGACCATCTAGTACTAAAAAAAGAACAATGTTACATTTTAGTAAAACCTGGATCATGAAAGGCGTGTGTTTGTGTCAGCATTGTAATCTCTATAAATATGTCACATTTTTTACTAATCAAAAATATACTATATAAACTTTTCATGTTGGAGAGTCACAAAAGTATCTACTTTATATAACCAGATTCCTTTATCTTTCCTTGAAAGATGAAAAATTTCCAAGTCATATAAAGTTAACATAATAATTATTTCTAGTTATATATTAATATTTTCACTTACCATATTCAAATCCATCATCTTATCAAATAAAATTGTTTCTAAAGTTATATATATCTGTAATAAAAGTAACATATAAGCATAAAGAATTGAGAACTGAAACAAAATTCTGTTTTTTGCTTGAGGTATCTTTTTGTATGGCACAAAAAACTTGTGTTTTCAAGTATAAAGCTTTTCCCCTATAGAAGTACATAATATGCCAGTAGTGTCCTGTATCCAGAAGGAACTTTCTATGGGCGTTAAAACCATCGTTTAGGCAAACTTGTATTAGAGAATAACAAGGTTAACGCACATATTTCAAATTTGATTGCTTTTATACTTGAATTACTTGTTTGATTTAATCACTAAAGAAACTTTATACATGGGTATTACTGTTAATGCGTTACTTCAGGAATATGATTTTGATGTAACATTCTTGGAAAATGATAAGAAGGGCGTGAGATGATGTGGACAAGTATTATATAACTTGAGTATTCTAATTTATATAATTATTGCTTTAATGCTAACAGATCCTAAGAGGCATACATTGACATATAAGATAAGGTAGCATTAGTTAATATATATTCTGATATTTCACAGTACTGAGTATAAATCATTTATGAACATATTTACAATTATCCATGGTGTCAGTTCTATGAATAACTAGGTTAAAGAAACTATATATAACAAAATATTTATACTAGCTCAATATAAAGACGCATCTGGAGCTTATCAGCAACAGGAAAGTCTGAGTTGCTATCTTAAATTTTTAACATAACTAAATTTGACAGAAACATCAGTCAAAGGAGAGTCAGGGTCTGATGTAAGCTGGAGAACACTTCTTACTTATTGTTGTGAATCCCCCTTAAAGATCATCAAAAAAGGGACCATCTAGTACTAAAAAAAAATCATCATAAAACAAGCAAAAAAGTAGATATGTGATTGTACTAGTAAGATAGTGCAATCAGTCCTCATATAGCTTATTTAATCCTAGGTAAAAGTAGAAAAGAGTGTTAATTTATGTCATGGAATACCATTAATCTGCTATAAAAAGCTGTTAAGTACATTTACCTAAGTCATACTTAGGATACAGATGTAGCAACATATAGGGTAGATGTTAGAGCTCATATTAACACTGAAGTGTCAATAGAAAGATAAAAACAGGCTGGATGCAACAACCAAATAGGCACTCTGCCATGTGGTTGTGCCATAAGAGTCACCATGTGAATCTTGTCTCAATAAACCGCCATATTGTTAAGAATGGGGTAATTATAACACTATTTGAGTTTGTAATTAATAAATTATTAACTAAAAGTAAAGACAAAACTATAGCCTTACAAATATAGGCTAGTTTCTTAGTTTACAACCTATGTGTTATAATACATGTCTGTAAGTTTTATGTGCATTGATTACTATTACAAATCTGAACTTCAAAACATCTGACAAACTTTTGCTTTTCTTCAATTTTTATTTTGACAATCTATGAATTTTCTAGGAATCTAACCAATTTTATAAGAGCTCAAAGCGCTCTTGCAACTATTTGCTTTACCTATTATAACACCACAAACTTAAAGCAATCAAAGATATATTATATGGACCATTAGATATTACTATAATTTCTTGTGAAAATAACTAATCAGATTATTTAATATAATATTAAATCAATGATAGTCTTACTCTGAACCTTAGCAAATCTTTAGTCAAAATGTTTCATTTATTAAGAAGATAAAGGCTATAGGTAGTACTTGGAAATCCTAGACTAGCACTATATGGCAAGGTATTTTATGTAATGAAATTAAACATTTATTTTGAAAGTATAAAAGAAATATTTACCAAATAACAAGACCTCAGAAGCCCTCATTTATCTTAGTCTTAAGAAAATTATAAAATATATATATGTGAAATAAATGAAAACCATTTTATGTATATCTGTAATTTAAATGTTTTAACAAAATGAGAAATTCCTTACATCTATCTAATAGGCATGAATGACACATTTTAATTCTATTTGGGGAAGGCCAGCCATAGGATGGACACTAGCAAAAAATTCTAACTACAAAACACCAAGAAAAACGAGGGGCACCCCAGAGGAACTGAGGCTACCTCCTGTTGCCAGCAAGACTGCCAGTGGAAGGAAGAGGGGAGTGACAGGGGAGGCCTGGGCCAAAACTGCACACAAATGAAGGAAAGATTCTGACGTGAGGAACCAGATGGGGAACCAGGATGACATCAACTGGCGTCAGCGGGATGGCAGGTGGCCAAACAGCCAGGCTTGAAAGTGATCCGTGAGGTGGTAGTGGAAGTGAAGCACAGCTTCATGGAGGGTTGGGGTAGTGCCAGACAGTGCATCAAGGAAAATAGTGTGGATCAATCATAGCGCTATTGCAACAATTAATGCATGGAGCAAAGGGTGGATTGGGGAGGTCATGGAAAAGGAGAAGATTTTTTGGACAGGCTGAAAATCTGCTCACGCTCCTGGCAAAAGAGGCGCATAACATCCTGCCAAATTGCCTGTGATGGCGGGCAATCTTCCAAGTGATAAACTAATGACCCATGTTGACCGCATACAATGCATGAAAATTGAGAGGCATTGGACCACTCGCCATGCAGTATACATTTCTCAGGCATCTTCACACATGGGCGCGAATCTGGGGTTGTAAAAGAGGATGGGGAGTGTACCACCAAATGTCCTTCTGGGTCTCCAAGAGTACAGGATGTCGAGATTGTCAAGATAGTCCACACAGGCAATGAGGTGGAGATGTTGGGGTACCAGGTTGTTTAAAACAGCTTGGCCATGGACTTCTTGTTTGAAAAGTGGAGTGGGGTGACCCCTCTGGGCAGTGTGTCCACTGATGCTGATTCTCCACTCAGCATGGAGAGGAGAATGCATTTGAAGTGGGCTGGTGTCCCATGTGGGCCCGCAGCAGAGGGATGTGAGGCTAGATATTTAAGTAGAGAATGGGGTTGGGTAGGATTGTGGAGGCTAAGGGCGCGGAAAAGTTGGAGCAGGCCTCGCATGACCAGTGTAGGGCTGGGAGTGAGGGATTGGTGACCGTAGTAATCCATGTACCAAGTATTTTGGTGGCATGAGCCTCAAAGTTGAGCAGGCCCATACCACCACTATGGCGAAGGCCAAACATGCCATCTAGGCACACAGGGGGAAGGCGGCCTAGCAAAAACCAGCCTTGTAGTAGGGCGTACAAAGAGTTGAAGGAGGAGGGAGAAAAGACGATATTATGGGCCACAAACCAGACTTTGGACAGAAGCATAGAGTTGTCAAGCACAACCTAGCCTGGGAGGGTAGTCTGGTGGGCTTGTAGGGAAGCGATGCGCTTTTTGACATTGTTGAGAATGTGGTGCTCCATTAACAATGAGGCGTACCTGCCCGCCTCAAGCCACACTCCTAAATGGCGCACTGGACCAGCAGTGGGTCTAGGCACAAAAGGGAGCACAAGCGTGGTGGTATGGGATGGCCAAAGCAAAGCTGCGAGCTAGCTGCTGAAGCAGGTAGGTAATGGGGTGCTGGTGATCAGCAGGCCTAGTACCATCCAAGGAGAATGAATTCGGTTTTGGAGGCGTTAAGTGTGGCGTTACTGACCCTGGAGTATTCCTGCATAGTAGCCTCTGGTGTGCGTGCATCCTGGTTGTTGGAGACCCCAACCACACAAATTATCAGCAAATGCAGCATTTTAACTGGCGCTTGGCCTTGCGCATAGACACCAGCAAGGCGGGCATTCACATTGCGTAAAATTGGGTCAAGTCTGAAGTTGTACAAGAGTGGGCTTAAAGGGTACCCTTGGCGGATGCCCTTTTGAGAGTAAACCACATCAGTGAGGAAACCAGGGTCATGCACAGCCATTGTGGCAGATTTCATGAGAAGCATCACCCAATTAATGAAATTGGTAAGGGAGGTGGAACTTGTGGAGGTAGGCTTTGAGGTAATCCCAGTCGACCCTATCATAGGCTTTTTGCTGATCTAATAACACAAGCTCCCCAGTAGCTGTGGATTGCAGACCTTGGCTACAGTGTAAATGTTGTCCCATATTGACCACCTGGGGGGTGAAACTAAATTTCTTAGAGGAGATTACTTCAGAAGCAACTTCCCCTAGGCTGTTGGCCATAATTTTAGTAAATAACTTAGTATCTGTATTAGTAAGTGTTATGAGACGCCAGTTGGACAGGTCCAGCGTATCCCCTTTTATACAGCGTTATCATGTATTCCTCCTGGCCCTCAGGAAGGAGTTACGTTTCTAAGAGACATTTGTTGATTGAGGCAAGCATCAGAGAGGAGCAATAATTAAAAAAATTTGTAGAACTCATATGGAATCCCATCTGGTCCTGGGCACTTCCTGTGCAGTGCATTGCAAATGGCAAACCAAAGTTTGTCCCGAGTAATTAAGTTCATCAGCTCAGGTAACATGAAATGGTGCAGATATGTGCACCATCAAGAAACTTATTAATTTTTGCCGGTTTGACTAATTTGGACTTATACAACTTGGATTAAAAGTTTTAAACTTTGACAACCATTGCAGCTGGAGTTTCTGCGATGGAGTTTTCTGGCCACCTTACCTGTGCGCAGGCCAAGCTCTGCCATGGTGAAAAGAATTTATGGAAAAAGTAGGTGGAGCACAAGTCACCCACCATTTTTTTTGCCTTATAATGAACACAAACGCAATGTTTGTGTCGTCTTACCAGTGCGTTAAGATGAGCAGACAATTCTACCCAATTATGACCCCAAGCCGGGCTGTACCCTGCAGCAGGGACATTTGACTCCAGGTGGTCCAATTCTGATAGCATGCACTTAGTGACTGCTGATGCAGCCCAAGAGTGACACAATGAGAGGTGGCATGCATGAAGGATGGTATTCGCTTTGAAGGTTGACCAGGTAGTGAGGGGATCAGCACAAAGCAGTGTGGTAGTTCCAGTGCCAAATTTTTGGTGTCCACCCATGAGGAAAATTTCGGCGACATGATCTCAGCTGGACAAAGTTTGCACCACTTTGGCGCCTGTGCCGCTGGGCTTGGTAAAGTGAAGGGAATTGAAACCAACCTGTGATTGAAGAAATTGATTTTTGTTGTTGTGAAGTGTGCAATCTGGGGGCAAAAGTTCAATGGGGCAAGGATGAGGTCAATGGGGCAAGGATGAGGTCAATGTGGGACATAGACCTCAGTAGACCGTTGTGCATATGGGGGTGAGACATGTTGGGTAGCAGCGGTTCATGCTTGGGGAGGGTATCAAAATTCCCCCAGGTGGCTTTTAGAACGCATAGTTTGACATGCCCCTGCGGGGGGTAGGCGTGGAAGGTCAGCACTCAGTGGCCAGGTTGGCCCAGCAGTTCAGGTTGCCTACCAAAAATGGATCATGAGGCAGTGGGAGGGAAGTTACAGCTGAAAGGAATTTATAGAGAGCCTGCGCATAGGTTGGGTCATGAAATTCATGATATCATGCACTTCAGCGTCCCATGAAAAGGACATTACTAGCACACATACATCAAAGTACAAATTTTTAGAAATAAAGTTAAAGCTACAGGTCACTTGAACAAGCACCCCATAGTGTGGTGACCAAAAGGAAAGGGAGGCGAGGAGCATGGTTGTTCATGTTTCCTTAGCACCGTGTGGATAGTGGGTTTCCTGAATGGCCACGATATCCACAGGTTAATTATTTTTAAAAAACTCAGATTCCTAGCCCAGGACGGTGAGGCCTTGAGTCTAGCAATGTTCAACGTCCCTATTGTGAAGGCTCCATTGCACCTTAGGTGCAATGGAAAGGGCCCCTTGCCCTTCCTGTGTTGCTTTACTAGTTTTCTCAGCAGCTAGTCTTTCTTGCAAACAGGTATAAGGCAGAGTGTAACCATCCTTAGGTATTGCCTTTGCTATGGGTTTATTGTCAGATTTGGATTTTGTCAACTTTTGAAAATTTGGATTAACTTTTTGCGTTGCTGTTTACCTGAGATGCATCATCTAAGGTTGACAAAAACTCAGGAGGGAAGTTGTGGTATAATTGGTTTTGATTGATGCTTGAAAAATTTTCTTAGGTAAACCCAACTTATCCATCTGGTCCGCATGTTGGTTGGTCCAATCTGATTGGTGAGCTGATTCTTGAGCTGCTTCAGCTGCAAATGACTCAATGTCATCCTGGGTCTGGGAAGGTGGGATCATGGATGCAGCTGTAGCTGCTGCCTTGGCCGCCTCTCTATGGACCTTTTTGGCCTTCCTGCACTCCTGCAGGGACACAGTAGATCTGAATGTAACACCCCTGTGCGCCCCACGTGAAGGCAGCATTGGTGTCAATGGCAGGTTCATAATGGGAGTATGCACTGCCCATTGCGTCAGAGAGGATTTCGTTTTTGAGTGATGCCCTCTCTGGAAGGGCATGTGTGCGCCTTGTGTCCAAAAGCGCAACAAAAGGTGCAAATAGGGGCGCGCTATCCATTATTATGTGGAATGGGCGGGATTTCTGCTCATCGATATTCACAACAGTGGTGTGGTGGATTTGGGTAAAGTCTTCTGTGATGACCGCAGTTGGGGTGATCATTACAATTGCTTTGCCCATGCGCATGTCCAGCATAAGTGTAAAGCTTTGCATTTTGAAGGACTGAAGTTCCCCATAGCTTCTAAGACCAACCATGAGGTGGTACTCCAGCAGTATGCGCTTTATCATTGTGGGGAGGAAGTCAAACATAACAAAAATTTGGTTAGACTTGGTCCATTGAGTGTGCTTTGTCTTGTCCACCTGTTGACCATTCAGGAGGTATACCACCACATGCACCTGTGCAGCTTCATCCTCTGCTTGTTAAGTCTCAAACCCAAGTTACAACCAAAAGCAGGTCATAGAGTGCGGTGCAACATATACTGCATCTGGAAAGTGTTTATGCAAATCCATACAGAACTTTTCCCAAAGCGCTGTTAAGTTAATATCCAAGAAAACTCAAATCCCATGCTCCACTGATGATAGAGGCTGGGAATGCGGATCTTTGATGAACTGGTTTTTTGCTTGCCAGGCTAAAATCTCTGGGAAATACTCACCATCACTTTCTTATTTTTATCCAGGCCAAGGGTCACTGGGGCGTTTACAAACTTTGAACAATGCAAAGACTGATCCTGTGCCCTTTACTTTGCTAGCCCAACTACTACCCGACATTGGGTGCACACATACTTCCTTGAGAGATTATCAAATTACCAAATTTTGAATCAAATCAGTTTCAATTAGTGATTGCAACGAGAAAGAAAAGTTATTAAACACATATTTTTCTAACTATATCTTAACCATGAGATTATTCTTTAAACTAAAAAAGTGTTATCACAAAAGGCTTTTAATTCAACAACAATAATCGGATGACAGGGAAACTGAAACCCCGCACATAGCCTTGATAGTGTCAGGGGTATAGAGAATTAATAAAACATGAGATCTATTGTAAAAGTGCAGTGTACATACACACTATCAGAAAAGGGGACATATTAGTACTTTTAACCTTGAGGCTGCATTCATATATAAATTATTTAAAGAAAAATATAAAGAAATCTGTTAACTAATTAAATTTTATTTTCTTAGCTCTAGAACTCTGTTCTTTACTAAACTTTAATTTGAACTTTAATACTATTTCACTTATATACTGACTTTTGTTCAGCTTCATGTCTGGCTCCTTAGATAAAAAACTATAGTAAAGGAATTAGAATCTTGAGCAGCGAGGCTGTTCAGATACTTTGGCATAGACAAAATCCTTTAGGTACATATGACATTTTGATAACAATTTAGTTTGTAATAATTATATAAGAACAATTACTGGTAGAATTAAACACATTAGAGACATAAGTGATCTCATACATAATGGCTAATATAATCACTTATAGACTTCTAAAAACATGTTATATATAATTTAACCATCTTTCTGCAGTGTGAACTCATTTGCTCAGCTCTTTATTGCCAATGAACCATTTAGAATGTCTAAATCTTTATTGGCTTTTTGTAAATTTAATTAGCTATAACAAAATTTTATAATGTCAAAGTTTTTAAGTGTGATAGCAAAGCTGCACATAATCTTTTGTCTACTATTGATAAATATCCTAAACAAGTCCATGTCTGTAAAGATTAAACAGGAGATATATAATATTAGATGGGACTTGGGAAAAGCAAAAGATAATATAAAATTTTTTCAATATCAAAAAAGAACAAGTACTAAAACTATATGGATTAGGAAGTAACTTTTTTACACTTATGATATTTTATTTATGGAGGTAAGCTGGCCAGGGGCTGGAAAAGGAAAAAATGCATTGTCTGGGAATCGAACTTGGGCAGCTGCATGGGAGGCAGCAAATAATACCACTAAACCAACACCTCTTTTTTCAAAAAAGATTCAGCAGTAGCAGAACCGCTTGCATGAAAACCACCCAAATGTCCCTTTTTAACTCCATATCATTAATTAATTGATTAATGATAAGAGGGAAAGGAAGAAATTATGTTCTTCTAGCCAGAACAAGTTCTGAACCTGTTACAGCATTTTTACCCCACCCTAGCTTGTGGTTACAGGTGTGCGTAACTATACCCGGTATACCACTAAACCAACAATGCATATAAAGCTTTAGTTACTTTACATAACATATGTAAAATTTTTTTGGGAAAAAAGAACCTCTTTAAAAAGCTCTAAAAAGTATGAAATAATTGGGAAATTGCCTACTCAATAAAACTCTTTTTGAAGCTGGCACCATATTTTAAACTAAATTATAGAATTTCACTCACAAATACAATCTATATCTTATGTCTGATTAGGTTTAATTGTAAACTATAAGCAACTTGGAATATTAATACTGAGAGTATAAATTATAAATACCTATTATAAGTCAGTTAAAATATGGCACCAACCTCAAAAAGGTTTTATTGAGGAGGCATAATTTCTCAATTATTTCATCCTTTTAGAGCTTTTAAAGGAGGTTTTTTTTTTCCCAAAAGAAACTTTACCCCCAGCTCTTTTCCCTTTATAATTAGTGCATTTTTAAAAGTGGCTCTTTAACCTACTTTTTTATTAATATTACTATCTATATATATTGCTTTTATTTTCTATTTCTCTATAAATTGAAGTTGTATTGTATATCTATTATATATTTTTTCATATAAACAAATATATATAATAATTTATTTTATTAATTTAGTTGATTTTGTTGGTCAAATAATACTAAATCTACTGATCACCATCTACAATACTTCATTTTATTAAATTTAGATGATTTTATTGGTCAACATATGCAAATTTACTAATCGCCATCTATAGCAGTTTCATTTTATTATATTTGGGTCTTTTATTAGTCAATCTATGTAAATTTATTGTTCACTACCTATAATAATTTATTTTTATTAAATTTAGATGAGTTTATTAGTCAAATTATGCAAAAAAGATAGCCATCTATAATGATTTAAGCTCATCCCACTATGAGCTCATACCGACTGAAGTTGGACCATACCCTAGCCATAGGACATGTCAAAAGTGCTTTGAAGCTATCGCTTCACTGATGCCAGAAAAAAGTTTATTTGGAGTTGTATTAGTCCCATAAGTATCCATTGCTTCCAAGCCCTTTTTGTATATCTACTTTCATAGTGGGCAGATACTTGCCCAATACTTACAAAAGTAAAATGTGACCTAAGTTGGAGCACCCTCAATTTTTGAAGATGATTGTCCAAATCAGTCCAGTATCTTCAGAGTTATGCGTGAACAAACATCCAAAAAACCATACGTACAGGTCAAATTGAGAACCTTCTCCTTTCAAAGTTGGTTAAAATATCTGTATCTCAATATAACTATGGGAGATTGGATACTGTGACACAAATAGCTTGCATAGGTTATTCTGTGCCACAAGATCAAACTAGTATGCGCTTTAATCCATTTTGCAGGATCAGTTCTGTGGTTTATTTCCAGTGAATGTGATGGAAAGACCTACATTTTCACTAACCAAGCCATGTGATTTTCTATTAAAGTTTGATTTCATTGCTTCATTTAGATTACTTATGATTTATCAATATATTATAAATCCAGTTGACTTCCTATTTAAGATGATTAGATCCTAAACTGGCATAATCAATGTACAAGATTTGAATTTCTTAAAATTCTGAGAATAATGATACACATATATTCCAACTGTCATGAAGTTTCTCATAAATTTGAAACCTCATGACAGAATAGTAATCCTACAACTAACATGCCAGATTTAAGGAACAGACTGTAGCAATGGTTTCATGCATCTATACACCTGTGAGGCTTTGTAAAAATTTGACAATGGCCCAATTGATGACTGGTTAGACACATGCAATGTTTGGGGAAATTTTTATAGTGATACACCACAGCTGCGCCTGAGAGAAGTTGCTACCATATAAACTGGACCTGCCAGGGGTTGCCACAAAGAAAATACACCTTTTAACTCATGAAGGGTTGGGAAACCTGTGCACTTGACCAATTCCGAGTCTCAACCCTTCAAATACATAAAAATTTAAAAAAGTTCACCCCAGAAACTTCATAAGTATCAGAAAATTCTTGGGATGATTTAAAAAGCTCTTGGGGATGTGGAACCAAATTGGAAACTGATGCTGTGAAGAGGTTGATCAGCAACTTTAATTGGTTATTAATTACCTTGAAGAAAATTATCTGAATGTAGTACTGTTAGCTCAACTAACCTCTCTAGACTATGCTATCTTTGCCTGAAAAAATATGCTCATCTTATGGCATGCTGACAGACTAAATTAGCAGAAACTAAAGATGTTATAGATTAGCATTCTTATGAAGAAGACCTTGTTGAGATGGATAATATTTCTAAGGTGAGGTTTATTTCACCATCATCTGAGGTAACCAGTCAAATTAGTGCCTTGCCAGAGAAAGTACATTAGGTAACAATACTAGTATAAGGATAAGACCCTCACAATATTGTACAATGCCTTAACTGCAATAAGTCTGGTCACCATAACAGACAGTGCAAGGAAACCTAAACCATTTGTCAGGTGATTCACCTTAATGGGAAGTGTCTTTACAGAGTAACAGAATTAGAATGCAGGGTCCTCACAACATTCTTATTAGACTAATTATGTGCAGTATAATCAGCAACAGATAGAAGCTTAGCCTGTATGCTATATATTAAAAATGGACCTCCAAGGTAGTAACACCCACTGAACACCAATTATTACTGCTTAAGAAAATGTATGCTGCAGAAAAAGGAAACAAAAAAAACCAAGGAATCTGAACCACCAAGTCTAATTAGGAACAGCCTAGGAGTATCAAGATTAAAGTTTTAAAATGCTATTTAGTCTTCAAAAAAAAAGCCACAAGGAATGCCCATAGAAGGGGTGATACCCCCACCATACAATCAGGGTATTCTGGAAAACTTCAACTACCCAAATTTGCACAAAGGTCTATTGAACAGCAACCTACCAAAAATCAATTCAAGAAGACCCATAAAATGCTCAACAAGTGCCAAGTAAAGTTCATCCAGTTCAAAAGAAAACAATCACTGTATTTTTTTGTATACCACATCAAGCTCAGCAAGTCAAGACAACCCCAGCAATATACCATCCTGAAGGGCTTTCAGCTTTTAAAATCCTTAAGGATACTTTAATCTTTCTCGTTGGGTGACCTATGCGTCCAGCCTTCTTCACAAGACCCATCGTCTATTGAGCTAACCTGACTCTAAAAAAAAGCTCCTAAACCTCAAGAAACCTTACTTGCAAATAATGGTGCACCTAGTACAGTTGGTTACCTTTTTTGATACTCAATTCCTATCATTCTAAACATAAGTTCATCTGCAAACAGTAACCAAAAGTTCCTTCTGGATATCAGTTATAAAGATATTCTTTAAATTTTAAATTTTTTTTAGAGTTGGGCTGACCTGGGGATGATAACCTAGGGGAAATGAAGAAAATGGGAAAGGAGGATAAAACCCGGAAAACCTCCATGCGCGGATTGTAGGAGGAAATCCATGGACCCCCTTTTCTATTCTCTATCTCAGTTTGGGGCAGGTGCGCCCCCCAACATAATCATCCCCTACCCAAAGTTCCACCAGGATCAACGGGGGGAGCATGGGGTCCTCTCACCACGGGGGATCCCCCCTTGAAAAAAAAATTCTTCAAAATTTTATTCAATGGCGGGGGAAAAATAATGTTTTGGCGTTTTTTTTTTCTAAATTTCAGGCAATGTCAGCATATTGGGGCTGTTAGAATGAAACTTTAAAACTTTCCTCAGTCTCAAGGGGTTTGGGGTGCAATTTTTTGACTAATTAGTAGTTTATCCAAACTGAGAATGGGTTTTAAACCTCTTCATGTTACCTGTTCAAAAGAACCTACCAAAATGATGTACCTGATCAATTAACTACATACCTATACACTGAACTTTTCAAGAAGATTGACACTTTATCTAACCTCTCAGATAGACAAAAGGCAATTTTGCTCAAATTCTTGACAAATAAAAAGGGTTCCATTCTCCAAGCTGGTGACAACGTGCCCCTACCAAACCTAGTGGAGCATAGTATTAATGTGGGAAATGCTAAACATATTGCTAGGCTGTATCAGTACCTCAAGCACTTGAAAATTTTTTTGTTTAACAAAAAAGTGAAAAATTTTTAGCCAGCGGACTTATCTGGCCTTCACAGTCCCCTTAGGCATTTCCAGTGGTGGCAGTACCAAGAAGAACAGAAAAAATAATATGCGCATTGACTATATACCACTCAACAAAGACATCAAAATAAATGCATATCTCTTGCCATTGATCACTGAGATACTCAACTCAAAATGTGGCGCTCAGTTTTTTTTCAGTTATTGGCCTGTTCTCTAGATACTATCAGTTGGGAATGAAAGAAAATATATTGCCAAAACGCTTTTTAACCAATATGCTCAATTTGAGTATACAAGGATGACATTTGGGTTGACTAAAGACCCCAGAACATTCCAAAAGGTTATGGACAATCTCTTTAGAACTTAATTGTATGATTTATAACAGTTTACTTGATGATATTACAGTTTACTCTCCAAATTTCAGTCAGCATCTCCAAGATTTAAATGAAGTATTGAGTCAAATCAAATCTGCAAATTTAGGTTTCAGAATCTTAACCAGATGGAATCCTCTAATGATTTAGCATTATTTGGTGATGCCGGCCAATCCTGGCAGAATGACTTATTGACTGAATTTCATATGTTTTTATAAATTTCATGGTGAGTTTCTCACCAAATTGGGTTGAGCCCGATTCTTATTCCACCAAGTTGGGAAGTTAGTACCAAGTGGGAATTGATGGCCCAAATTTGGTATATGGATCAATGGGGACTAGTAGCTGAGAATGATCATTTGTATTAATTTAGTATATGTCAGCGGAACCTGACAATTTTGATTTTGATGCGGCTGAGACTGTTTCCAGAACCTCATATATAATAATAAACAAGCGCCTAAGAAGGTTTTACCCAAAGATTAACTGAAAAAGTTGAAATGGATGTTGGTGAGATGCTAAGATATTTTAGTCAAGCAAGTGACCAAAGTGGTTTTTGATGCATAAAAAATAATTTGAAAATCAAATTTTGACTTGATATTTTTATATAATAATTATCTATATAGCTCACCAGCAACTCAAGGTCGAGGATGAGCTGAAATAAAAATCAGTCATTGGGGAAAGGGTGGGGGGAGAGGGTAACGCCAGGGAAAAGTAGCGAAATGGAAGGCTGGGGAGTGGTTGGCTGGAAAACCAGTGATGAGCTGATAGGTCAGCAATGGGCACAGTAACCCTTTTTTAAAATAAATACATGGCGCTTTCCTGTCAATAAACATCTCCCTTTGCCTATTCTTCAATTTAAATTAAGTTTATTTTTATTTGTTGGTTGGGGTTTAGGCTGGGGGGTCCCCTATGGCTAGTGACACGCCAAGGGGTCTGCCGGTGCTGCTGGCCCCGACGCCTAAGGCAAAATGGCAAGGGCTGACCAGTCTTCATTGGTTGCCTTCTGACCACAGAACCCACTGTTGCTGGAAAAGCAATTTTCTGGCCTAGGGAAACAATGCAACCAAAAACCCCCTTGCAATCAACAGCTCAAACTCCTTGGAAATATAATTACCCCAAAAGGAAAAGGCTGATCTAGATAAAGTAAAAACAATATTAACCTGGCCTACACCCACCAATGTCAATGAGCTTTTGAGTTTTTTTACACAGACAATTATCCCCATGATTTATTTTTAATTACACCACATTGAAACTCCATTGTATAATCTCCAGATGAAAGGTGGCACATGGAATTTCTCAGCCTATAAAAACATTGCTTTGAGACTTGAAAAAAATCATGACCTGTGCACATATACTTATCTTTCAAGATTTTTGAAAAAGTTTCAGATTTTTAAAGATGTTAGTGATATTGCGCTTGGTTCAGCACTCACTCAACTACGAGATGACATATACCTCCCCCTGGGGTTAAATCCAAGAAGTTTGCAGCCACAGAAGTCAATTACTAACTTTGTGAAAAAAAATCCTTGCCATAGTGTTTGTCTTTAGAAATTTTCCACTATGTGCTAGACAGAAAAACCACAGTATACACTTACAATGCAGCAGTAAGCTTCTTGTTCACCATCCCTTCCTAATGGACGACACCTGTGATGGTATATGAGTAAGGAATTTGACCTTAAATTGAAACACTTATCTGGCAAACTTAATTTTTTTCTGATGGGCTTTAAAGAACTCCCAAAAAACTCAGCTGGTATGCAAATCTCCCTTGGAAAGTAGACTTTGAGGAGGAATTAGCAAATATATGAAAAATTTTACTTGACTTTGAGTGTCTACAAATATTTGAACCCAAAAACTTTTTGACAACGTTGTACTAAATTTTTAGTTTTTTAAAACCAACTAACAGGATTTAAGATAGAAATTGAATCGATTCCTCTTGCAAATCAGGCCATGCCAAATTAGTCATCAAACCTACCCACTAAATCTATTTTTGAATCCTCCTCCCCCATTCCCGAGTCACGTGGGGTGGCATTTCCACCCATTCAGTCAGGTGAGCGAAATATCCCTTAAGGACGCCCATGAGGAGGCCATTCCAGAAGATCAGTAAAAATCCTGAATGGATGAGGGCCCCCCGATTCCAAAGGCACCAAGTCCCAAGCACCCTATAAATATTGAGGCCTTTTAGCTTAGTAAAATATTCAGTATTATAACCCATTTTCCCATTTCCTCCTTGGCGCTCTTTCCAAATTTTCCCCTTCGAGC